>MU224447.1:151295-198612 GCA_018584345.1 Thuja plicata
TTACTGCACTCTAGACAACATGCAACCTTGAACAATTTAAGCAGCAACATTAACACATATCATCCACATAAGATAATGACACATTAACACCAGATTTAACGAGGAAACCCAAATTGGGAAAAACCTCCATAGGACTTGTCACCCACAAATAATAATACTCTTCTGAAGTATGCTCGGTTAGGAGCCAATCCTATTAAAGTTTACAAAATACATTGTTAAATGTGACCCGGTCAAGGGATTTCCCTCAGATCTGTTAGGATCTTCACTCTGTTAAAAGTGGCCTACTAAAAGGACTTAAAACACTCTGTTAGAATGTCACCTATCTCTAGGGTTTACAATAGGATAGTTATATCCACTCGGTTAAGAGATTTCTCAGATACAAATATGAAACATACAATAAAAGCTTGATCTGTTAATGCAGCAACTGTCTTCTACCTTTTTCTTGATCAGATCCTTTTCTACTCACTTGGTCTGCTGGATTTAGTACCTCATCACTTCTTCAATAACTCTTCCATTAATCATTCATAGTCTCTATTCAGAGTTCAGAGTTTAGTCTTCTTCTTTTCCTTGTATCACTCGGTGACTTCTCTTCTGTCAACCTTTTTCCTTTCTTTTCATTAAACAACCAGCAACAGCTTCACATTCATGTAGCTTCATTTATATAGACAATATTTTTCCTCTTAATCTCCTTGATTAGGTTTTCCACAAATCAATCTCAGTCGTTCGATCATCCTTATGATTTCTTGCCGCTCGGTAAACCGTCTGACTTTGGTAAACCGCCTGACTTTTACCTTGGAACTTGTTCCCTTCTTGGGACTCACAACATTTGTTTTTCCGCTTAATCTTTACCTTCGATCTTCATCTTGGTTCGTAGATCTTGTAACAAAATTATTCTTTTCTTGTGGAATCTTCCAACTCATCATGATCTATCTTAGATTCGATCTTATCATTAACTTCTAGCGACTATTCCTTGCTCGGTAACTAACAACGCTCGGTGAATAAATTTTCTCGGTGCCTTTGCATGAACTCGGTACTTGGTAACTATGACTGAATAGAATTTCCACTCGGTGACTATTTTTGCTTGGTGCTTGATTCTGCTTTCTTTACCGACTGCTCCCTTTGCTTACATTACCTACTGACTTCTCATACTAGGTAGTCTCATTCATTTCCTTTACCAACTTGACTAAACTGTGTTACCGACTTTGTTATCATGAAAACAATTATACCAATCATCACTGAGTCATTGTCTAATCTGTATTAGTTTCCCAGTTAAGTTCTTCAACACTTTCATCTTTTCACTTGCTCTCTTTCCTTGTCTTCCTCAACTTGTAGTTTACTCCAAATGATATGGAAACTCAATATGAATCATAAATCAATTGCTTGACATCAATGACAAAATAACAACTGATCTAAGAATATTCTACAACTTTGTATACCTCTGATCTCAGTCTTCATCATCATCTCATCATGTGAATATCATTTGGTTAACACTCTGCTTCCTCTGTCTCTACTGATCCCTAGTAAGGAGTGGGCCAGGATCTCTCTTTGGAGCTATAAATATGAACCTCTAGCGCCTCCCGTGCCCACTGCCACTGGCTCCACCTGTATCCACAGCCTCACCACCACCGCCCCTATCATCTCCACCATCATCCTCATCAGGAGGAGGATGTCTGCCATCTCTACCGTCTCGGCCACCATCCCACCCTCCATGTCTACTTGGGGCCCTATCTCTCTGTGCTCCTCCTCTCCCCTTGGCTAGGCGATCCTCAGGATCATAATCCAAAGGCTCCTCTATATAAGAAATGATCTCCTCTAGTACTGTAAAATGAGGAAAAGGGTACTGAAGCATCTCCACAACATATCCATCAGAGACACCTACATCAACAACATCAAGGCAAAGATCCCAGTCTACTCCCACCATATCCTGGATCTCCTGGTGTGCTATCTCATACTATAAATGAGCACCCCATAATGCTGCCTCATCCCGAATCCATGCATACACAGTGACATCCTGTATCCTACCCTGTCGACGACTGTACTGTCTCAGCACCTGGATATGGATGAATCACTCTACCACATATCTGGTCCTCCCTATGAGATATCATCTCTGAAATAAATAGGGTACCTGCCGTGCATCCGAGGTCCACTCCTCGCGATCTAAATATGGTCGCCAAACGACCTCGGTCATATCATCAAACAAACGGTGCTAGTACTCAACCTTGCCCATATGGGGCTACTAAATGAGACCCGCATACATATAAACATAAGGCTTCTTTGGTGCCCTATGTCTATCTACAATCAGCTATGTCAAAGGGATGTGCTCCCAAGCCTAGATCTGAAGAATAAGAATGGCCACGGTCATGCTTCGCGTATAATGGTAAAATATCTCATGAAGCTCTCGGTACATATGGGCTAAAATTCAACTACCCCATGCGAATCTCTGTCGGTGGGTCACCATCTGCTCTATCATATCTACCTAGCTGACCATAAATCCATGATGACCCCTGTCCAACATCAGGATGCCGCCTACCAGACCTGCTAAGTACACTGATAAATTATCATAATGATAGAACATATAGTCCCAAGACATATATATCCATTCAATGGTGTCATCCTAGAAATATCTATGTGCAACACCAATTGCCACGGCCGCCATCGACTCAAATCGCACCTCATGCCCGATCATCAACACTCAAAGTATCCGCCAGATGTCCTCAGGAGTAACTGTGATCTCAACAGTCGGCAAATGAAAGGTGTTGTGCTTTGAGTGCCATCTCTTGGAAAGAGAAGTCAATGACCCTTGGTTTAACCCTATCTTGGGTAAACCCATCAACGAACGCAATCCACATCGGATCATGGTAGTCTGCTCATCATACGAAAGTAGTCTAGACAATACAAACACATGACCAGGGTAAGTGCTGCGAAATGCGACTACCTCAAACTGGATCTATTTTTTGACAAAAATGACAATACATCAGTATCCTATCTACAACAAAGGGGCATAGTCCTCATCAGCTAAGTAATTAAAAATTCACAGCACACAAATGGGTCAAAAAGATTAAATTTCTAAGTCTCCTAACCAGATGCAATTCTGAAATAGAAGGGTGCGATCCATTTTACCGGATATGATCCTAGAAATACAGGATGCGATGGAGTTTACAGGGTGCGATCCTCGAAATACGAGATGCGACCCTAAATACAGGGTACAAGCCTAAACCGACAGGGTATGACACACTGATGACTTTAACCCAAAAATAAGACAAAAACAACACAAATAGATGCGATCTAGAGTATCCTGGATGCGACACAAGAATCTAAAAAAACCGGATGTGAGTCAGGAAAAACTAGATGCGACACGGGTTTTGCAGGTTGTGATCCAGAATCCCATATGTGATTCAAAATTCAACTGACTATAAAACCCACAAAAATGCATGAAATTGAAATTTGCAAAATTCACGAGGTAGTTTTTTGAGCACTTACCGGTAGTGGGTAGTCGGCTGGGCGCTGATGTCACTAGGTCATCTTGAAATGATGCTTCCTCATAGGGACTACCATCTTCTCTGCAAAGCTCTCTGAATTACTATAGAGGAAAGTTAAAATGAATAGTGAAATGGTAAATTTTGAGGCTTATATTGGTCTTTTTAGCCATTTAGGAGTTCCAAAATTCCTCCCAGACAACTACAACTATATTTATATTCTCTTTTTGATCAATCGGGAACCAAATCGAAGGTATGTACGATGTTTTCAACAGCACAATACCATTTTTACGATGACTTCAACACATGTAGATTTGCTTCATTTGTTCCAAGAATCTGTCAAAATACACATTTTTTTCATAAATCTTGGTCTGACATCATTTTATCAATCTCACCACTCACATTTTCACGTAATTAACTTGGTACTCATGTGTTTATTTTTAAACACACATTTTCCAACTTCTTCTACTCCCTTCTTTCTTGACCTAACCGCTTCCTGCAAGTGATACGTTCTTTCAACTGAGAGATTTTATTATTTTCCTTCAATTTCATTCCCGAGGGGGCATGATCACACTATCAATCAATTAAATGTTTGCTCAAAACAATATTAAAATGACTTCGTTATCAAACAAACTAGGGGCACGACAGCTTCCTTAATCAGAACTGTTGGATAGAAAGCTTTGGTTCTCATAAGATGGATATCTTGTATTTCCTCATTTAAAAAAAAAAATCTTATTAAGCTCCTGGCAGCTTCATACTGACTTTTGGATGACAACCAAGTTCAGAATCAGTATTATCAATCTTTGGACGACAACCAAGTTCAGAATTGGTATCTTTAGAATATTTTTATTGATCTTTGGATGATAATCATGTTCAAAATCAATTTCTATAAGTTTAGTTCGATCAAGTGCGAGACTGATCTCATCAACATTTTGTTCGACAACCAAGAACAAAATTCTCAATCTTTCTGAAGTCAAAATCGAAAACTTTCTTTGAATCAATGCGTTGCTCGCACATCAATTCAAAGAAGGGCAAATGTAACCACCTGAATTTGGTCTGTTCCAACTATAGACCCTATTTTCCCTAAGTGTGATCATACCCCCAATTATGTCCAAACGACCTTGTTACTGCTTGGCATAATTCTTTTGAAATCAATTTAATCTCCCAAAGTGATCAAATCACTAAATTATTTACTTTTAGCCAAAATCAAAATCAATCAAATACATGGCTAAAAATGATTAATTTGCTAGGAATTAAATAAATCCCTAAATCAATTATCCAATTGCAATTAACCCATTCCCCTAGCCTATTTAATTTAATTAAAATGGCTATAGTCCCCTAATTATTAAAAAGCAATAAAATGCTTAAATAATTAATTTCTTATATTTTAAATGAATTAAATAAGTTTAATTCATTTCTATTATATTCCCTTAAACCCCAACCTAACCTATCTCAACCACTTTTACCCTGGGTTCTAACCCATCTCAACCTATTCCCCCATGCTAATCTAATCCTCATTCTAATTATACCCTAACCCACCTCCTAATGTTGTCACATTCCATTAAGGAATGATTAACAACTCAACCCACTTGAGGAAGTCAACTTTCTCAAGCATGACTTTCCTAAGGGACCAACTTGCCAAGTTGAGTCTTACACTCCCCCATTCCTCTTAAATGAAATCCATTAATGACCCATTAATGGATATTCCCTCTTTCCCATCCCTCATTAATTCCCAAGGCATTAATGTCTCTTACATCTCATTAATGACCTTAGAGGCTCCATTAATGAACCTTGTCCCCCCTCTCTCTCTCCTCATTCTTTTATAAATAGAAGCCATTTTTGAGAGAAAATAAGCCTTCATCTCATATTGTTAATGCATTGTTATGCTATTGGAATAGACTTAAACTCATATTTCATTTCATAGTTTATGCTTATGCATTGTTATTATCTCCATGCTTAGAGCTAGAATGCATGTTTTCTCATCATTTAGCTTGTTTTAAACTTAAATCTTTCATGCTAAGTCATATATTTCACTGATAGTAGCATAATTTGAGAGATATTATGTTACTAATCACACTCTTCTTAGTTAGAAAGCAATAGGTCGATATTAGTTGGTTTTACATGCTTATCTAACCTCTTTTTGAACTAATGCAATGATCTATTGAAGTGTTGTGTTGCAGATAATAGGTGCACAAATATACACACACACTAGATATCAAGTGAAAAACTTTTCTATTTAAATCCTCTAACAAGGTCACACCTAGTAGCGTGTTTGTAACCTTTAACAGGGTTGGCTCTTCATCGAGCTCACTTCAGAAGAGTAAAAATTTTGGGTTACTAGTCCCAAGTAGTTTTTCCCTTAACAAGGTTTCCATGTTAAAAATTAATGTGTCAATGTGTTTATGAGTCATTAATTTAGTGTTTTGCATTATACATAACTAATCTGTATTGATTGGTATACATTAAGAAATTTACTATTTTTCGGTAAATGAAAGACTACTATTTGGTAAAAATTAAGAATAAGGTTTAACAATAAACTCTGAGTAGTAGTTATTTGATATGTTTATTTGAAGGCATACATCTTGTAGGACTGAAGATAACTAGAGGCTTAATATTGTGGTACTAAGTTTTTGTGTTGATTTATTAGAATATTTTTGAGGCCACTGATTCACCCCCGCTCTCAGTTATTTATAACATTTGGTATCAGAGCTTGTGTTCTTGGAAAAGGAGTTTAACAGCTCAAGCAAAAGATCATAAGATGAATAAATGAGATGTGTCCAGGTTAAATAAAGACAACTTTGCATCATGGAAAAGTAGAATAAGACTCCACCTATCAGGTATTGGTAATGATGTTACTTAACACCTTGATACTGAATATGTATTACCTACAGGAGCTCACACGCTTGATCAATTGAGAGAAAAGCATGAGAATAATTGCATGATGATAGAACTTGCTTCCTCACTCTCCGATGCTGAGTTTGAAGATGTCAAAACCTGCACCTCTGCAAAGAAAATGTGGGATAAATTGAAGCTGATACATGGAGGAGATTCTAATGTACTAAGATCCAAGGAAGAAAGCCTAAGAGGGAGGTTGATGACCTAAGGATGAAAGAAGGAGAAAATATCACTCAATATACCTTCATAATCAAAGAGGTAGTCAATGTTATCTGAGGAGTTGGAGGTGTACTTGAAGAAGAGACAGTGGTAAGTAAAATCCTAAGAACCTTACTACATGTATATGCTATTAGAGTATATGATATAAAATAAATGAGATCGGTTTCAAACAATACTGTTACTCTAGATAGTCTGATTGGTAGACTGATTTTATTTGAGATGAATAACTTTGATAATAGTGTCTTACCATCTATATAGTCTGCATTCAAATATTCTTTGAAAATAAGTAAGTCAAGTCAAAGACACACTATGAGGAATGATAGTGAAAGTGATAATGAGGATCAAGGACTTGATGAAATTGAAGCACTAATAGCAAGAAGATTGCAGAGAGGCAAAGGGAGATACAAAGGTAAACTACCACTTATATGTTTTAATTGTAAAGAGGTTGGACACTATTCTGCAAGATGTCCTAATAGAAGAAAAGATGACAGAAGTAATGATAGAACATATTAAAAGAAGTTTGACCAAGGTGATAATAGAGATTACTGAAGCAACCAAAAATCTAAAAGAAGAGATACCCGAGACTACAAGGACAAAGGGAAGAAAGCTTGTTACCTATCTGAGAATAGAGCTGATGATACTGACACCGAATCTGAAGAAGACATTGAGATGGTATTTGTAGCCATGAAGGATGATTCAAACAAAGAAGAAGAAAGGTATGTAGAAACTACACTCATATCTAAGGTTAGTAAGAATGATGTCTGGATTATAGATAGTGGCTGCACTCACCACATGACCAATGATAAACACAAGTTTAAAAGTTTTGAATACTATAATGGTGGATCAGTAAGAATGGGTAATGACATAGCTTGTCTAGTTGAAGGTAAAGGAACCATAATGTTGAATAACCTGATCAAATGTGAAAATGTTTACTGGGTAAAAGGACTGAATTATAATTTGTTTAGTGTTTCATAGCTGAACAATATAGGTCACCGAGTAGGGTTTGAGAACAAGAAGGCAAAGATCTTCAATGAATAAGGAAGGTTGATCAGAACTAGTGAACAGACAAAAGGTAACCTTTTCTATCTTGATGACATTAACACCACTTGTTTGATGGCTAGAAACAAAGAGATATGGTTGTGGCATAAAAGATTATGTCATGTGAATTTTGACAACATGATAAAGATAAACAATAAAAGGAAAGTCATATGCTTATTGAGCATGTCAAAGCCCGAGCATATCATGTGCAAGAATTGTCAAAAAGGTAAGATGGCAAAGTCTAGTTTCAAGAGTAAAGCCCATACATATAATGCCATTATAGAATTAGTCCATACTAATTTATGTGGACCCATGAGGACAAAGAGTTACTATGGGGATAGGTATTTCATTATCTTTATAGATGATTATTCTAGAATGATGACAGTTATGTTCTTGAAAGATAAATGAGAAGCATTCAAGATGTTTAAATGGTATAAGGCTATGGTAGAAAAACAAAGTGGTAAGGAATTGAAATGCTTAAGGTCAGATAGAGGGGAATTTATTTCAGATGAATTCACTAATTTTTGTAATGAGCATGGAATTAAAAGACAGGTCTCTGCACCGAGAACACCACAAAAAAATAGAATTGCTGAGAGGAGAAACATATCAATTGTTGACTATGAAAGAAAATTGGTGATTGAGAAAAGCATCACTCAAAATTTCTGAAGGGAAGCTGTCAGTATTGTTGTCTACACATTGAACAAAGTACAATTGAGGAAGGACACAAAGAAGACACCCTATGAGCTTTGGTATGGTTACACACCCAATGTAAATTACTTCAGAATATTTGGTAGTCAATGTTATATTTTGAAAGATGAAAGAAATGGAAAGCTTGACTCCAAAAGTGATGAAGGTATCTTTCTATGGTATTCCACCAAAAGTAAGGCTTATAAATGTCTTAAAAAGTCATGTAACAAGATCATTGAAAGTGAAAATGTAAGAATAGATGAATTTGATGACATGTAACTAATTTAATGTTTGAAGATGTTAAGTTGATCACTGAAATGCAGAAAGATAATGAAAGACATTAAATAAGTTAATGGATTGTATTTTCATTGATGTCAACTTGATATAATCTAATTGGTTATAATCAAAGTGTTAAAGACTTCAGAGAATTAGAGAGAAAAATATTATTCTTTCAGTAATGCTTAAAAGGCAAGTATTCACTAAGTGACTACAAACACTGACAACTAGTGGAACTCGACGGACAGAGATAACCAAAAGTTGAGTCACAATGATGCCCGAGCAAAGAACTAATGAGCATTACCAAAGAGCAGAATCAAAAGCATTATCGACGGCTAGAATTACAGTGTTAACCAATGAGAAGAACTTTGTAGTGAAGCCCGAAGGACAGACAACCCCGACAGACAGGTAACCTCGATGGAGAAGCCTGAGAAGAACTAGAGTGTTGACCGAAGCTATCAAAGAATTAAAACACCAAAGTTAACTGGAGTTTAGAAAAGAAAAAATATCTAGCTGGAAGAGCTAAAAATAGACTCAACTGGTTGTTATCATTCTTTTCATCAAAAAGATAAAGCTAGAGATAAGTAAATGATTTAAAGCTTTTTTATCCAGTTGGCAAGAAGATTTCTACGAGATAAAACATGATTTATGCTTCAAATCAAGATTGGCTAAGATTGAGGATCACGCCAAGAACAAGAAAATCAAGAAGAAAGAAATGGTGATATCATGTCTATAAAGAGACAACTTAATTAATTATGAATTAAGGGGAGTGAATGAAAAAGAGGATGCTAGAGTGAAACTAGTGAAGAAAAAATTCATACAGTCCTAATCAATTAAGCTGAGGAAAGAGCTAAATATTTTTGCACACACCAAGTAAAAGAGCATAGCATCACTGAGTAGAAACAAAGTGGAGCAAAGGTGTTGAAAACATATATTGATCGGAATGGTTTAATGAGCTTATAATAGATCTAAAAATTTGTAAGTTTAAGTTGTATATGTGAACAAATGATTTACTGTTTTAGTTTAACCATTGATTTAGAAAGTCTCTTAATCAAACGAGATTTAAAGATCCTTTCTATATTGAGATACATCCCAAGGAGTATCAAAAATTTTGATCATGAAGATAGCATGAGATGCCAGATACCATTTGACAAACCAGGGTTTGGTCATAGAAGGTAGCGTAGAGATGTCCGATATATAGTGACAAACTAATCTTTTAAATCCTCTAAAAAGGTCACACCTAACAGTTTGTTTGTAACCTTTAACAGGGTTGGCTCTTCACCGAGATCACTTAAGAAGAGTGAAAATTTTGGGTTACTAGTCCGAAGTTATTTTTCCCTTAACAGGGTTTCCACATTAAAAATACATGTGTCAATGTGTCTATGAGTCATTACTTTAGTGTTTTGAATTACACATAACTTATTTGGATTGATCGGTATACACTAAGATATTTACTATTTTTCAGTAAATTGAAAGACTTCTATTCAATGAACATTAAGAATAAGGTTTAACAGAGCACTCCGAGTAGTAGTTATTTGATAAGTATATTTGAAGGCATGCATCTTGTAGGACTGAAGATAACTAGAGGCTTAATATTATGGTACTAATTTTTTGGGTTCATTATTTGGAATATTTTTGAGGCCATTGATTCACTCCCCCTCTCAGTTATTATGAACAATTGGTATTAGAGCTTGTGTGCTTAGAAAGGGAGTTTAACAGCTCAAGAAAAAGATCACAAGATGAGCAAATGAGATGTGCCCAAGTTGAATAAAGACAACTTTGCATCATGGAAAAGAAGGATAAGACTCCACCTATCATGTATTGCTAATGATGTTACTCAACATCTTGATACTAAATATGTGTTGCCTACATGACCTCATACTCTTGAGAAATTAAGAGAAAATCATGAGCATAATTGCATTATGATAGAACTTGCCTCATCACTCTTTGATGCTGAGTTTGAAGATGTCAAAACCTGCACCTCTACAAAGGAAATGTGGGATAAGTTGAAGCTGGTATATGGAGGAGATGCTAATGTACTAAGAGCCAAGGCATAAAGTATAAGAGGGACATTTGATGACCTAATGATTAAAGAAGGAGAAAATATCACTCTGTATAGCTGCAAAATCAAAGAGGTAGTCAATGCTATCTGAGGATTTGGAGGTGTACTTGAAGAGGAGACAATGTTAAGTAAAATCTTAAGAACCTTACTGCATGTATATGCTCTTAGAGTATCTTCTATTCAAGAAATGAGAGCAGTTGTGAACAATACAGTTACTCTAGATAGTCTGATTGGTAGACTAATTTCATTTGAGATGAATAACTTTGATAATAGTGTCTTACCATCTATATAATCTACATTCAAATCTTCTTTGAAAATAAGTAAGTCAGGTCATAGGCACGCTATTAGAAATTATAGTGAAAGTGATAATGAGGATCAAAGACTTGATGAGATTAAAGCACTAATGGAAAGAATATTGAAGAGAGGCAAAGGTAGATACAAAGGTAAATTACCACTTGTATGTTTTAATTGTAAAGAGGTTGGAAACTTTGCTGCAAGATGTCCTAATAGAAGAAAAGATGACAGAACATATGAAAATAAGTTTGACCAAGGTGATAATAGAGATTTCTGAAGAAACCAAAAATATGGAAGAAGAGATACCCGAGACTACAAGGACAAAGGAAAGGAAGCTTGTTACCTAGCTAGGAACAAAGCTGATGATATTGACACTGAATCTGAAGAAGACATTGAGATGGTATTTGTAGCCATGAAGGATGAATCAGATGAAGAAGAAGAAAGGTATGTAGAAACTGCACTCATATCTAAGGTTAGTAAGAATGATGTCTAGGTCATAGATAGTGGCTGCACTCACCACATGACCGGTGATAAGCAAAAGTTTGAAACTTTTGAATACTGTAATGGTGGTTCAGTAAGAATGGGAAATGATACACCCTATCCAATTGAAGGTAAAGGAACCATAATGTTGAATAACCTTATCAAGTGTGAAAATTCTTACTGGGTAAAAGGAATAAACTAGAATCTATTAAGTGTTTCACAGCTGAACAATACAGGTCACTGAGTAGCATTTGAGAATAAGAAGGAAAAGATCTTCAATGATTCAGGAAGGTTGATTGGAACTGGTGAGAAGACAAAAGGTAACCTTTTCTATCTTGATGACATTAACACCACTTGTTTAATGGCTAGAAATGAAGACATATGGTTGTGGCACAGAAGATTGTGTCATGTGAATTTTGACAGCATGCTAAAGATAAGCAATAAAAGGAATGTCAGAGGCTTACCGAGCATGACAAAGCCCGAGCATATCATGTGCAAGAACTGTCAAAAAGGTAAGATGACAAAGTCTAGTTTGAAGAGTAAATCCCATACATCTAATGCAATTCTAGAATTAGTCCATATTGATCTATGTGGACCCATGAGGACAAAGAGTTACTATGGAGATATGTATTTCATTCTCTTTGTTGATGATTATTCTAGAATGATGACAGTTATGTTCTTAAAAAATAAATAAGAAGCATTCAAGATTTTTAAATGGTATAAGGCTATGGTAGAAAAATAAAGTGATAGAAAATTAAAATGCTTAAGGTCAGATAGAGGAGGGGAATTTATTTTAGATGAATTCACTAATTTCTGTAATGAGCATCGAATTAAAAGACATGTTTCTGCACAAAGAACACCACAACAAAATAGAATTGCTGAGAGGAGAAAAAAATTAATTGTTGACTGTGCAAGAAAATTGATGATTGAGAAGAGAATCACTCAAACTTTCTGGAGGGAAGCTATCAATACTATTTTCTTCACATTAAACAAAGTATAATTGAAGAAGGACACAAAGAAGACACCCTATGAGCTTTGGTATGGTTACACACCCAATGTAAGTTACTTCAGAATCTTTGGTAGTCAATGTTATATTTTCAAGGTTGATAGAAATGGAAAGAATGATTCCAAAAGTGATGAAGTTATCTTTTTAGGGTATTCCACAAAAAGAAAGGCTTATAAATGTCTTAGCAAGTCATTTAACAAGATCATTGAAAGTGAAAATGTAAAGATAGATGAATTTGCAGAAAAGGATAATAAGGAAAGCATAAGAGAACTAGAGGAATACAACATATTTGTTTATAATGAAGAACCTGACACTTTACCTAAGCAAAAATGTATTGCTCCCGAGCAACAAAACATTGCATCCGAGCATTAGGCTGCAATTACCAAAAATCAGGATAATACTCAAGATGATGTACCAAGCGATGAAGATCAGAATGAAGGTCAGTAATATGATCAAAATGATGGACAAAGAGCTGAACTGAAACTTGCTAAGTATGTCATAAGACATCATCCATAGAATCAAATCATAGGAGATAAGAAGGTTGGAATGAGAACAAGAAGTAAGTCACTAAACACTAGATGTTTACTCTGTCATTTTGAGCCTAAATATGTCAATACTGCACTTGGGAATGAAGAATGGGTCAGTGCTATGAATGAAGAAATAGAACATATTGAGAAGAATAGTAAATGGACACTAGTACCGACACCATATGATAAGAATGTCATCAGTACCAAATGGATATTCAGAAACAAGCTGAATGAGAATGGAGAAGTCACAAGAAATAAAGCAAGGCTAGTATGCAAGGGGTATGAACAAGAAGGTATTGATTATGGAGAAACCTTTGCACCCATTTCTAGACTAAAAGGAGTTAGAATATTACTTTCTTATGCTGCATTCAAAGGATTCAAGGTATACTAGATGGATGTCAAATCTGCATTCCTAAATGGAATACTGGAAGAAGAGGTATACATTGAACAACTAGAAGGGTTTGTTGATCCAGACAAGAGGAACATGGTATGTAGACTACATAAATCCTTATATTGATTGAAATAAGCATCTAGAGCCTGGTATGAAAGACTTCACTCCTATCTTGTTAGCATTGAATTTGTAAGAACAAGTGAAAATAACAATTTGTACTTAAAAGAAGATACCGATGGTAATATTCTAATTGCTGAAATATTTGTTGATGATATCATTTTTGGGGGAAATGAAATGTTATGCAAATCATTTTCTAATGAAATGAGAAAAGAATTTGAAATGTTTATGTTTGGGGAGATCAAATTATTTCTTGGTTTGCATATTCTTCAACAAGATGCAAACATATATATCACTCAGTCAAAATACCTCAATGAAGTTCTGAAGCTATTCAAGATGCAAGATTCGAAGCCATTTGGAACACCTATGGCTACATGATGTAAGCCGACAAAAGTAGACAAATCAAATGAGGTAAATAAGACCTTGTATAGATCAATGATTGGAAAACTAATGTATGTTGTTCATACCATACCAGATATAGCACATGTAGTTAGAATAGTTGCAAGATTATCTGCTAATCCCAAAGAATCACATATGACTGATGTTAAGAGAATTCTGAGATATCTGAATAACACCGAGGAATATGGCTAATGGTATAAAAGAGAAGGAAAATTTGAGCTACAAATCTATACAGATGTTGATTGGGCTGGATACATTGATGACTAAAAGAGCACAACTGGAGGAAAGAGCACAACTGGAGGAGCATTCTTCATGGGTGACACACTTGTCACATGGATCAACAAGAAGCAAGGATGCATCTCTCAGTCTACCACAGAAGTAGAGTATGTGGCTGCTACTGCAAATTTATCCAATATTGCATGGATCAAACAATTGCTGGAAGGTATGAATATGAAGATTCTTGAACCAGTGATTATATATTGTGATAATACCAGTGCAATTAACATTTCTAAAAATCTAGTCATGCATGTTAAGACTAAGCATATTGCTATCAAGTATCACTATTTAAGAGAACAAGTGCAAGAAAAGGAGGTGATACTGAAATATATTCAATCAAAGGAACAATTAGCTGATATATTCACCAAGCCATTACTGAAAGATACGTTTGAGTACTTGAGACAAAGACTAGGGGTAAAACCCTTGTCTATCAGTCAGTAAGATGACTAGGAGGCTGAATCAGCCTACACATGATTAGAAGATTAGTCATGTTGATGCAAGCTAAAGACATGAACAATGATAGATACATCTGTACACATCAAGGTACAAATCTGCACCAAACACTAGAGACAATGTATTGTTGATGGATAGGGAAATTCAAGGAATATATTATATAAAGGGATGAAAGATGATATAGAAGATTTGTTTGGCATTGTTTTCAAATGGAGAGATTATCTCATTATCAAATTATCTTATTATCAGATGATCTCATTATCTAAAAGAGATTTTATCATTATCCATGAAGAGAATTTCCTAAAAATCAAAAGAAAAAGTTAATTTTTATCCATAGGGAGAGATTACATGTGAAATATCCATCTAAGGGAGAGAAGTAACAAAGGGAGAGAGTACATACAAAGGGAGAGATTGTTGTAAAAGGAATAAGAGATTATCAAGAAGAGGAATAGTCAAGGCAAAGAAGTCAAGGCATAGCACATATCAGAACAGAGACATAAGATGATACATCTATCTAGTAAAGGGATTGAAGATTGAAGAAATCCACTATGCAAGAAACAAATCTAAGCTATATGAGCTTACCGAGAGCCATACATTTGTAAATAGTTACAATAGAAGAGATTGATGAAACTATTATATTTCATATTGTATTAGTAATAATATAGTGTGATAATGTAGTGTGTTGCCATCAATGCCAAAGGGAGAGATTGATGACATATAACTGATTGAATGTTTGAAGATGTTAAGTTGATCACAAAAATGCAGAAAGATAATGCAAGACATTAAATCAGTTAATGGATTGTATTTTCATTGATTTCAACTTGATATAATCTAATCGGTTATATACAAAGTGTCAAAGAATTTAGAGAATCAAAGAGATAAAGATTATTCTTTCAGTAATGCATCAAAGAACAACATTAACTATGTGACTTCAAACACCGATGGTTAGTGGAACCCGACGGATAGAGAAACCCAAGAGAAAAGTCACAATGATGCCCAAGCAAGAAAACTGACAAACATTACCGATGAGCAAAATCACAAGCATTATCGATGACTAGAATTATAGTGTTAACCATCAGACAGAAAACCCCGACAAATAGACAACCCTAACATATAGACAACACCGACGAAAAAGCCCAAGGAGAACTGAAGTTTTGACCAAAGCTATCAAAGAGTTAAATCACCAAAAATAACCAAAGTTTATAAACAAAAAAAATACTTAGCTGGCAGAGATAAAGATAGACTTAACTGGTTTTTAACATTGTTTTCATTGACAATTTAAAGCTACAGATAAGTAGAGGATTTAAATTTGTTTCATCCAGTTGGCAAGAAGATTTCTACAGGATAAAACAAGAGTTAAGCTTTAAAGCAAGATTGGCTAAGATTGTGGATCACGCCAAGAATAAGAAAATCAAGAAGTGAGAAACGGTGATATAATGTCTATAAAGAGACAATCTAATTCATTATGAATGAGGGGATTGAATGAGAAAGAGGATGCTGAAGAGAAACTGATGAAGAAAAACTTCATACAGTCCCAATCAAACAAGCTGAGGAAAGAGCTAAAGATTTCTGCGGACATTGAGAAAAAGAGAAGCACAACATCACTGAGAAGAAAGTAGTGGAGAAAAGGTATTGAAAACATACATTGATCAGAATGGTTTAAATGAGCTTACAATAAATTTGAAAATCTGCAAGTCTAATTTGTATGTGTGAATAGATCATTTACTATTTTAGTTTAACCATTGATTCAGAAAATCTCTTAACTGAGAAGGACTTAACAATCCTTTCTATATTGAGATACATCCCAAGGAGTAACAAAAAGTTTGATCATGAAGATAGCATGAGATGCCAGATACCATTTGAAAAAGTACACTGGGTTTGGTAAGAGAAGGTAGCATAGAGATGCCATATATCAAGTGAAAAACTATTATATTCTAATCCTCTAACAAGGTCACACCTAACAGTGTGTTTGTAACCTTTAACAGGGTTGGCTCTTCACCGAGATCACTTCAGAAGAGTGAAAATTTTGGGTTACCGGTCCCAAGTGGGTTTTCCCTTAACAGAATTTCCACATTAAAAATCCATGTGTCAATGTGTTTATGAGTCATTACTTTAGTTTTTTGCATTACACATAACTAATCTGGATTGATCGGTATACACTAAGCAATTTACTGTTTTTCGGTAAAATGAAAGATTGCTATTCGGTAAACATTAAGAATAAGGTTTAACAGTGAACTCCATGCAGTAGTTATTTGATAAGTTTATTTGAAGGCATACATCTTGTAGGACTGAAGATAACTAGAGGCTTAATATTGTGGTACTAAGTTTTTAAGTTGATTTATTGGAATATTTTTGAGGCCATTGATTCACCCCCCCTCTCAGTTATTTCTAACAATGTCAAAGAACCACAATAAATTACATGTACTCATAGATGAGATTTAATTAGTAAGCTCAACATTTATATTCTACATTAACAAAGGATTATGTGACATAATATAATTTCCTACTGTGTACTTTCCAAACCTTGATACAATTTTTTGCAGGGACTTGTATCAAGATTTTCTTGTATTTGATTCTGTCATCTTCAACAACAAACCAAACATAATAGAATTAATTCCTTACAATTTTTGGAGAAAAAATGTAAAGTGCTACTCATTGACCACAATAATATGATGAAGGATGGCCAATTCATCTCAATTCTCAATAGAATATGAGTAGGCTTGAAAAAAATCATTAATAAACAATACCTCAATCACAGTTGCTTACACCCACCACCCATTGACCCAACATTTCCCTACCTATTTTATAGGAGAAAGGATTTTGATGCACACAACTATTATATTCTATCTATACTTCCAAGAAAAATCATTAAATTATATGCAATTGTAAGGTGAGAAAATGGATGGTCTTAAGATAGGGTTTTGAACATTAAGGATTTCCACATAAAAGAGACCCTATGCCACATTTAACCACTTAAATTTAATTGTAATGATAAGGAATGTAGATTTGGAAATGTTTGCAAAGGAAAATGGAATAAAATACATACCTCCAAAAAATAATCTACTGAAAACCATATCAAACGGTCTCAGAAACTGTTGATTTCCACGCTCCTAAACCGAAACTATGAGATCTACAAAACCCATAAATATTTTTTTTTTCTGAGTTAGGTTGACCTTGACCCAGATGGCGGTTAACCTTGACCCATTGAGGTTGACCTTAACCTGTGTTTCTCTGATAGAAAATCTGTTCGCGGATCCCATAAATTTGCCGAAAAGGTATCCAGATCTTCTTTGTAATTCATTGTTTCATACATGTACCTACAAGAATTTATTTATTTATTTATTTTGAGGGGGGGGGGGAGGGGTTTGCCTCAGTCAAACCCCAATTTTGGAATTAACCTAAAAATATGATTGAAATTGTAGAGATAAGCAAAGTAAATGAACAAATTCACCTTGCTTGTATAGAAACCATTCTGGCGGATTTGAATCCTTGGATCCACAATTATTTATGTGCCAAATGGATGTAGAATGTAGAATCTAGGATGTAGGATGTCTCAAATCAATTTCTTTTAGATCTTCAACACCAATCTTGAATGGATCTTGGAATAGGAAGAAGCTTGCATGGATGTGGATGGAGAAACCTTCAACAAGAGAGCTCCATAGAGCTTTGATATGGAGCTTTGAATCCTTCAATGACTACCCCTTGATGAATTGGATGCTTCCTTCAATATATTATGCATATAATTTGGATGGATTTAATTTCTTCTTGCCTCTTAGCTTGTCTTTTCAAGTCTTAGATTTCACTTAGAGAAAATGAGAGGAGAAAGCTTCCTTCTATACCAATCTAGGGCACAATCTTCTAGAGAGGCCTACATAGGAGAATTAAATTACAATTAAACCTATACCCCTAGAAGTGTACTTATATTAAATATAATTTCAAGTGTCATTTCTTGGAAGACTGAAATAGCCGACCCAAAAGCAGGAATTAAATCTTTCCGAAGCCTGACATTTGGAAACTTTGGGATCCTGAAATTTGGACTCTGGGTCAAGGTTGAGGTTGAATCTGACCTAGGTCAGGGTCAAGGTAGACCTTAACTCTGAGGTCAAAAATCTCATAATCACAAAGTAGAATGCCAGAAAAGGTAAGATAAAAGTGGAAAATAGGGTAGAATCGGGGGAAAAAGAAGATCCAATTCAAAGACCCATTCAAGGCACTTGGCATGACCCCAAACCACTTACTTGGAGGGCTAAACCAGTCCAAAATTTGAGTGCTTTCATTTTTTGATGATACATTTAGCCCCCATTTTAGCAAGAGTATGGACTCGACGCAAAATCTTGGTAAAGGAGATCATAAAGAAAAGATAATCTTATTGAAATCAAAAGGGAAAAAGGAATCCTCAAGCCCCCAAGGACTCAAGTCTTTGTCAACCCCAAGATTACAACAAGAGAGACATCACCAATCAAAGAGAAAGAGAGAGAGGAGTGGCTAGTTTGCATCGTAAGATGTGTGTATCTCATTGTGAACCACAAAAAGAATAGGATGACCCACCAAGAAAGCACTTGATAGTCACCCCAATAAAGTTGTGTTCCTTCTGGCGGCTTTGTGTATGTATGTAGTGCATCTTCTGATGGCTTTTAGGAAGTACCCATGGATCCATATCCTTATATCACCATGGAATACATTTGTAAAATGTGTCTCTCTTCAAGATTTAGCAACTTATGTGCGTTACCTTCAAAGGATTTAGCATATTTAATTGTAATTTAATGCGTATATCTTCATGATTTAGCAACTTATGTGCATTACCTTTCAAGGATTTAGCATGCTACAAAATAAAAGGTTAAAACAAAAATGCATAATATATAATGAGGGAGGCTGTATATATGCCCCCCTCCTTAAGATGACAAAATACATACTATTTTGAAATGTTAAGGAAAGAAAAGAACAAGGATAAATCCTTCTTCAACAAAAAGACAATATCCATAGACAACACACAGTCCAAGCCAAGAAGGTCACAACTCCTATGAGGTCATGGAAGGGACGAATGCAAAGATATATCATGCAAGAAATGAAAAAGAACCCTTGTGAGGGATAGCACACTATTCAGTTTCCAAGGTGAGAGATTTATCAACCATGGAAACCCAATGTCAAACAATGAAATAGGTTATAATCAAGGACATAGATCCTCAATGCAAACCAAAATTTTCATGTATGATTGGATATCACATAATAGATAGATATTGCTTAACCAAGGGAAAAGTGGATCCCAGAAAGATAAAAAAGAAGGAGATGGTATCCTTACCCCCCAAGCGTAGGAACAAGGATGAAAGGGGACCTATTATATCTCTCACAACATTATGCAAGACAACGAGCCCCCAAGGATTAGGCTAACATTGTTTACATAATGTGGAGATCCATAATAGGAACATAAATGTTATTTAGAGAAAACAAGATTGAAATATAACTCATTGCCACATGATATATAAATAACTTTACTATCAATGAGATTCCTAATATTATAATGTAAATCTTGACATTCATTAGTAGAGTGATCATGAAATCTATGATACAAAAAAAAGGGAAGAGTCTTCAAGTGTGGACTACATTTATTTTTGCGTTTAGGTCTAGTAATCATCTTAGCACGAAGGATTTTAGGAAAAAGAACTTATTGGTCAAATTACTTCATAGGGTCATCATGCTTTTAAGTGTTATTTGAGATGTTAACATTAATGTGTTGTTGAGGATTAAATCCCAATCCATAAGAATTCTCATGCCCGCCATTCTGTAAGGGAATTTTAATTCCTGGTTTATGCTTACCACATCCTTGACCATGGAATCCTTGTTTATGCTTCTTGCTTATCCATGTGACAAGCCTGTCACCCATGAAGAATTCTCCTCCAGTTGTGCTCTTTTTGTCATCTAAGTTTCCAGCCCAATCAACATCTGTATAGACTTGAAGCTCAAATTTTCCTTCTCTTTTATACCATAAGCCATAGTCCTCGGTATTCTTTAGATATCTTAGAATTTTTTTGACAGTAGTCATGTGTGATTCTTTTGGATTAGTAGAGAGTCTTGCAACTATTCCAACTGCATGTGCTATATCTAGTCTAGTATGAACAACATACATGAGTTTTCCAATCATTGATCTATATAGGGTCTAATTTACCTCGTTTAACTTATCTTCTTTTTTTAGCTTGCATCCGGTTTCCATAGGTGTTCCAACTGGTTTGGAATCTTCCATCTTGAATATCTTCAACACTTCCTTGTTGTACTTGGATTGTGTGATATATATGTCTGCATCCTGTTGAAGAATCTGTAAACCAAAAAATAATTTGATCTCCCCAAACATTGACATCTCAAACTCTTTTCTCACTTCATTATCAAAATATTTACATAACATATCATTACCCTCAAATATGATATCATCAACAAATATTTTAGCAATCATGTTAGGAATAATAGAAAAAATAGTAGAGCAAAGGAAAGAATCCAAGTTTGAGTGCATGAAAAGAATTTACCAAGCTCACCAAGGGAGAGAGAGAGGAATTGCTTCAAAATATCAAGCCAAAAGATCACCAAATTTCTCCAAGAACCAAGACAAGAACACAAGGATTTGAAAGGGGAAAAAACAAGAAAAAACCCCTTGTGAATAATATGAATATGGCACAAAGCCTAAATAATGAGAGCAACAAGCTCAATACAATATTGAGAGAAAGATGAGAATGTTATGAGAAGTGAGAAATAAGAGAAGATTATTGAGCAAGTGTGTGAGAGGCATCTCTTAAATAGATATGAGTGGAGGATTTTGCATGTAAATCTCATCTTCTATGCATGCCACATTCACATTGTGTGTGTACCAAATGTGAGATTCCTCTTAAGGAGGAATATCTAATTTCCTTATTAAAGTAATTACAAAAATGTGACATGTCCTCCTACTTGGACTAGAGGAAAAATACAAATAAGGATACCTTAGTTTATCCTTTAATTACAAATATTCACCAAGGAAAGATTAAATTCTAACACACCCCTTTAATCTTTACTTGGGGGATTTACATCAAGGGGTATCAAACCCAAATTTTTACAGTGAAATTCAAAATTCTCTCTAGAAAGAGGTTTCATAAAAATATTTGCAACTTGATCTTGACCCTGGCAATAGATGAGGGAAACTTTCTTTTCTTCAATTTTCTCTCTAATGAAGTGGTGGTGGAGAGAAATGTGCTTTGACTTGGCATGGTAAACCATATTCTTTGCCAAGGCTATTTGACTTTTATTGTCACAATATAAAGGTGTAGGTTCTTGTTGAGGTAGACCCAAATCTTCAATAATTCTTCTAAGCCATAAAGCTTCTTTAGAGGCATTAGTACAACTTTTGTATTCAGCTTTAGTAGAACTTAGTTTTATATAACCATTTACATGATATAAGATTTTTTCCATGAGGTAAAGTAACTAAATCCCAAGTATTATTAGAAATTAAACTATCATATTCATCTTGCATAGCACTTTTCCAATGAGGTTGATTTTTATCTTGAGAAAAACTTTGAGGATCTTTAGAATGCATAAGAGAAGACATTAAAGCATAGTTACAATAGTTAAGTCTCCTAGGTCTAAAACCACCCATTCTAGTAATATAATCATCACCTTCATTAAGTAAATATTTAAACCATTTAGGATTTCTCGTATAAGTAATGGAAATATCACTATGAGGAGTAAATTCATCATTTTGATCATCACTATGAGGAGTAAATTCATCATTATCACCATGAACAACATTATCATCATCATGAGAAAACTTATCACTAAGAGGAGTATAAATATTCTTACCATCATCATCATCATCTTTTTTAATACTAGTAGGAATAGAAGTAGGTGCATTAGGAGTAGGGTTTAGAATAGGAGGTTGGTCCTCCATGAGATCAATAATACCCCCTTTAAATTCATCATCTTTGACCTTGGAACAATCATGAACTTCATTTTATGCAATAACAACATCTCTTGCAATATGTACCTTGTTAGTAGTAGGATTATAAACTCTATAACCTTTAGTAGATTCATCATACCCAACAAAAGTAAATGGAGAAGATTTAGAATCTAATTTATGCCTTTTTGTTTGGGTGTGTGAACATAAGCAATAGATCCAAAAAAATTCAAGTGTTGTAGATTTGGTTTCCTATCAGACCACACTTCCTCGGGAGTTATATTTTGTAAAGATTTAGTAGAAGTTATATTAAGAATATACGTGGCACAAGCCATTTCTTCAGCCCAAAACTTGTAATGCATATCTTTTGCATCTAACATACATCTAGCCATTTCCACAATAGTTCTACGCTTCCTTTCCACCACACCATTTTGTTGTGGTGTATAAGGAATGGTAAGTTGATGTTTATACTAAAAGATCTTAAGTAAGAACGAAAATAGTTATTAACATTCAGTACCATTATCTGTTCTAAGTATTTTAAGTTTAGAACCAGATTTCCTTTCCACAAACATACGAAATTCAGAAAATGTATCAAGTACTTGATCTTTAGTATGCAAAAAATAAATCCAAATTCTTCTAGTAAAATCATCCACAAAGGTTAGAGCATACTTTGAACCTTGTATGGATATGTTCTCCATTGGACCCAAAATATCACTATGAATAAGATGTAACTTATGAGACGCCCTCCATGAAGTACCACAGGGAAAGGGCTCCCTTTTCATTTTTCCACTCATCCACCCCGTGCATGTAATTTTAGATGGAACAATATGAGGTAAACCTTCAACCATGTTAGATTTTTGCATCAAAGTGATATAATAAAAATTCAAATGGCCAAGCCTTTCATGTCATATATTGAATCAATATTAACTTTCAAAGAGTACCTTGAAGAGGCAAACTCATAAAATTTAAACAAGTTATCATGATCCATCTTAGTATTAGCAACAACATGATAATTGTTAGGATCAATAATTTAGCACATATACTTATGAAATTCAACTTTATAATCTTGGCATAATTGAGCAACTAAAAGAAGATTATATTTCAATTAAGGAACATAAAGAACATTGTGTATCTTTCCATTTGGAACATTAACATCACCAAATCAATCAAATTTGCAACTATGATCATTAGCTAATTGAATATGAACATTAGTAGTATCAGGTTGCAAAGAATCAAATACTTCTCTACGAGATGTAATATGATGAGAAGCGCCACTATCAATAATCCATTCTAATGCATTAGAAGCTTTATAACAAGCAATAAAATCATGACGAGATTGATTACCTTGAGATTTAAAGTTATTTTGATTATTTCTATTGATAGGATTCTTATCATTTTGATTTTTAAAACAAACACTAGTTAGGTGACCATCTTTACCAAAATAAGTACAATGTAGTTTTATATTTTGTTGATTATTGTAATTATTGTAATTATTATTGTATCATGGACTAGAATTAGACCTGTTATTTTGATTATAGTTATTTGAATAACAATTATTATGATGATTATTGTTACGATAGTTATTGTTGTTATTGGAATAATTATTAATATGATGATTACTATTAGAAGTATGAGATTTATTACTTTGATTTTGAGTTTTAGAAATAAAAGCATGTTCAAAAGATTTAATAGTACCTATTGCCCCACTTTTGGTTCACATACCTCTAGACAAAAGTGGATGTTCGATGTGTAGTAATGGTCCTAAAAGCTTCATGTGAATCCCGAGTTTAAGTCTAGCTATCCCCTTAGGATAGGAGACCTTTATCGGATTTCCCAAATTTGACTTCTCTTTTGTGAGCCGGAGGGAATCTGTATTTGAGATCATGTTTTCATTGGGTAGGTTAAGTTCCCAATTCGGTAAAGGCCATGGTTCAAAGATTTCTAACATCAATTTTACATGCAACTAAAGTATTTAGCCATAATTCTTCATTTTGCAGCATTGGCAAAAATTGAGTTTGGGCTTGTCCACTGACAGAAAAGCATCAGCAGGGTGCATTTTCCACCGATGACTACTAAGTGATGTCTCAACAGGAAGTGCAGTTCTAAAATGGATCCCTTAGGCTTAGAAGGACTATTTTGTCAGAACTACACCTCTACAAGCCAAGAGGAATGATTAAATAGAAAGAAATATAAGAAATAAGTCTGCTGGTGGTAAAGCGGAAAATGGCTTCTCCACTACTCCAACAGGCGGGTTTCGACCCATGGAGTACGTTTTGCACCAAGCTATTAAAATGAAGGAATTTTGAGGAAGAATCAATCTCATAAAGAATCTGAGATATAAAGAAGGCAAATGAAATCAACACATGCCATTTTAGCACCTCGACAGACCAAACTTCCCCTTTGGCAGATTTTCGAGTATAGAGCACTCCAAAAGCATTTCTTTGCCCAAAGGAGAAGTGGAAAAGTAATTTTCTGCTACCTCAGGAAAGTTACTGTTGCGGTTACTAAAGTGAAAAGACATTTCTTAACGGCCCGTAAGAGCAAACTAATTAATTTATATAAAGCCATTTTACTTCATAACAGACTGTTTCATTAATGTTGAGGTCTTTTCATTCATGTGGCATGGGAAGTTGGCCATTAAACGGTAAGAATTCAAAAGTTATCAGATCAGTTGGAGGTTGCCAACAGGAGCTACTATTTTCTTACCAAATTGTTTGAATTCGAAGCCTTTGATACTGGTGTTCTTTGCCCCTGCATTCTTAAAAGATATTCTTCTTTCCTGAATCAAATCATTTGAAGTATGGCATCTAGATTTATGGGATTCGACAGAATGAATGACATTACCTCTGAATGACATAAGATCTCAGATACATCTTTGAAGTTCTTTGATATGTAGAACTTTCAAAGTAGACTAAAAGTAGACCAAATGCATCCCATCATTGAGAAACTGAAGGAGAGTGGATTAGTTGAAGCCGCTAGTTTTCCCGTGGCTGTTCAAGCTTAGAAATTGATCCAGGAATGCATAGCTCGATACAACCCAGATACCAAGCAAATCCTCTTGCCCAAAGATACGGTGTTGCTATCTATCGATGGAGAATCGATCTAGAACTCGCTTCGCATCCCAGACAAAGATGAGTATTCATAAATGACATACAGTCAGACGTTGACTGAATATATCACCAAAAAGTCAATTTGGAAGAAGGAGATAATGAAAGTATGGTTTCAAAAGCCTAGGAGCGCCAAAGGAAAGTTGCCAAAGACACTATATGGCACTAATCTGAAGCTGGAGATCATAGACATTCTGGTGCTACTCCACAGGATCAGACGTGAGAGTGAGGCACTCAATTTTGTTGACCATCACTTCTTCTTGGTTTAGGTAATCTATTCCCAACATCACTTCATTGATTGGGCCCTTATGGTAAGTGAGAACCTCTCGGAGGCCCTAGATAGAGGTAAGCGCCAGAATGAATTTTTTATGTCTTCATTCCATTTGTATATTTTGGCAACAATCCAAATTTGGTTAAGGCTTCCTACATTAGAGGAATTTCCTGATGATGTTAAGAGTTACGAATTTTTCCCCTCTTTGCAATTGCACAACAGTTATGCAGAATATCTTTAGGTTAATGATGCGTTTACAATGAGATTGTGCAGGGAGCTACAAGGTTGTCCAAAAAGGAGATTCTCTCCCAAAGCCATGGATTTTATTAGCCAATTTGGATGCTATTTTATTCAATTCAGATATTTCTCATACCTTCATCTTGCAGGTTTTGACGAATTGCCTTTGAAGCTGCCCAGATATCCTATGGATATGATCATGTTGGTGGAGGTGATGAGGCAAGTGCTACAAGTGAATTTGATCTGTGCTAATGCCAGGAAGAAAGGCTATGACTTCCCCAAGACTATCGAAGCCTACAGTTGTGTGTCCTGGTCTTAGGCAAAGAATGTTCTAAAGGCATTCTCTAAGAGGTTTTTATTGGAAACCTATGATGTTCTGAGGCCACAATATGATCCAGTTAATCACGCTCATGATTACCTACAAATGAGCCAAGCTATCCACCATGTAGATGACATTGAAGACTACTGGGCCAATTATAGAGATGATCTGGAGAGCAGAGACATATTTTATGTCAGATTAACCATTGAACAAATCAAAAAGTTCAAGGTCAATCTTGCAGTTGAGGGGCTACTAGATGATGGCCAGCACATGTATGATAATACCTATCTTGAGAAGATCAAACCCCTCTCCATCAGTTCCGAGCCCATGCTAAATCAAGCCATCAATGACTTGCAGACTCTAATGAGTGGTATTTATAAGATGACAGAGTAGTGGGTTGAATGGATGACAGGAAGAAGGAAGAGGTCAGAAAGGAAGCCTCCTACTCAAAGGACCTTGACAAAGGATACTTCCAACATTGCAACAACTTCTTTGGTGGTAATCCAAACTATGACCAAGAGTTCGTCTCAACCATCTGGGGGAGGTGACGAACCTCCTGAAAAAGAATTTCAACCAAAGAAGACTTGTGGAGAAGGTCCACTTGCAAATATTGGAACAACAGAGAAACCATCCAAATATGTGGAACCAGAGAAGCCTGCTAAAGCAGTCACTATAGATGTACCGGTTGGCACTTCAACCCATGAATCTCTAAGGTGAGGGTCCCCTGTCATAGTAGAAGTGGGTGAAGATACTCCTTCAACCACAAAATTAGAAGAAGAGGCCAAGAAAATGTAGAAGGTTTCTTCATTAGCCAAATTGGTGTCCTCTTCTCCTACCTCAGTAAATCCATTTGCTTCAAGGCCAAAGATTACTCCTCCAGTCATTAGGAAACTGTTTATAAAGGAGTTGGTCTCTACCACTAAGGTCACAGCCCCAAATCATGGATAGAGAACACTCTAGAGTGCAAAATAAAGAGATTGAAAGAAGGGGCTCCCAGCAAAGATACTCTAGCTCGAGCCATGCAACCCGATGCCACTACAGTAAAGACTAAGAAAGTGAAGACACTGTCCACATTGGGCAGAGACCCAAAGACTAGGAATTTCACTATGGAGGTAGAAAATCCCATGAAGGAGGGTCATTTTGAAGATTTAACCCCTTCAGATTTTGAGCTACACTCATTTGATATGGGCTTAGCCTGACATGATACCAAAGTGGATTGGTAGAAATCCACTAATGTAGTAATTGAAGAAGAGCTAGAAGAAATTAAAATGGCAAAGGTACAACTTAAGGCTAAATTCATTGAGCTGACTAATTTCATCCAGCAGTTGGTTACTCTAGTTCCTAGTATTCCCAGTACTATGACCACATTCGATCCCAACGCCGTGGAGAATCAAGCCATAATAGCCAAGTTGCAGGAGGATAGGCACTTCATGCAGATTGGCAAGGGATGGATTGAGAGGCTCAAATCTAAGGGATTGGCAGTTGTCGAGCAGTTGGGTAATGCTCTCTTGAGATTGGAGACATAAAGGAACAACATTGAGAAGAATTTGCAAACTCTCGCATTTGAGAGAGTGAAGTGTCAGGAGTGCATAGTGATGCTCCATGCAGAAGTAAAGATGAAGACCAAAGAGGCGTTGAAAGCCAAGATTTTGAAAAAGGGAGATGAGCCTCTAATCGAGTGGCTTCAAAGCCTGGAGTTGAAAATTGAGATGATCATCCAGGCCGAGATGGGTTGCAGCAAGTAGATGTTAAGGTCAAGGAAGAACAGAAAAAATAATTTAAGATTCTTCAAGGTTTGCACATAGAATTGTAGACGAGTGGGCAAGGAAAAGAAATGATAGGATTGGCCAATATGCAAAAATCATTTTTTGATTATGTGGACAAGCTGTCAGAGCAATCTTCCACCCATTTGGACAAAGTTCCATAACTCCATCAGTTGAGTGGATGTATTTATAAAACCATGGAAGAATTGAAGGACCAGACTGATGCAATTAAGAGTCTAGCTAAGGAGCATTCTAGGTGGCTCATCCAATACACCAATGTCCATGTCATCAGACATGAGGATCTCATCAGAGTATTCACAGTTGTCACTGCCTACAGGGATAAATTAGGAAAAGGGAATGAAACTAAAGCTTGAATAGATTTTCTCTTTGTACCAAATTTTGATTGATGTTGCAATGGATAAACCTTTGGTTATCATTTCTGGTTGGAGAAGTTTAACCGTTTTGGTTACCCCCTTTTGTAACGGCCCAATCTGGGACTCTATATGTATTATCTCCAAAATCAATACAAAGGTCAGCTAAATTTTGGTGTGAAAGATAGGATTTTGCTGAGTCAATTATGTGTCTGAATACAATTTCTTTAAGTGTTCCATTGCATTTCATTTGTCTTTCTATTGAATTTGAATGTTTCTTTGAAGTTAGATTTGCAATCTGTATTCGAACTAGATTTCTGTATTATGATTTGATACAGTTAATTTAGGAGAAGATCTATTGTTATCCTGAGTTGGGAAACATTTTTGTGAAATAGATTGATTCTTTAGCATTTGATCATTAATCTTTAGTTTTGCATCTGCATTTTTCAGTAGAAGTTCATGCATTACCAGTTTTGGGAGTTAATCTAATTGATGAAATCTTAGAGTTGTCTAGATTTAAAGTTGAATTCACCCTGCCTATGCTATTTCTCGTCTGAATTTAGCTTGGTTTACCTCTTCTATTCTCGGGTCAAGAACATACCTTTGATAGATTAGGAAAAATCAAGATTCACTGAAAATCATTCATATAAGGGAGCTGTACCTTCAAATTTAGAGGGAAATTGGTTTTTCAATAACAATTTTCCAACTGTTGTATTTAATTGTTCTTAAGTATTTTGGGTATTTTAGAGTTAAATTCAAAAGAACAATCTGTTTACCAACATATTTTTGGTGACTCTACTAGGGAGACAAATAGTCATCACACCAGAAGCATATCATGGAGAAAGTTGGTGCTTACCTTTGAAAATATAATTCCTGTGCTCCAATTGAATCTCAGATTCCAAGACGATCTAGAAGATCTTATTTCCTCTCTAAATACTTTTGTCTGGAGATACAAAAGAAGCACCAATTATTATAGAAATGATAGTCATGTGCTAGAGCAAGAAGAAGCTAGAGAAGAAGCACTTGAAGGAGCCATCCAGAGGAGAAATCTAAGAAGGGCACAACGCCAAGCAGGGCATGAAGCTAGGCCACATAATTAGTTGAAAACCTGGAGCCTAAAAGGTTTCTCAGGAGTACAAGGAAAGAAGGTGGAATATAATAGACCCAATCTTTGAGATACTTGTGGATATTAAATTTGCTCTTTTAGAAGTACCTCACCAAGGAAATAGAACCTTGACGAGCTAGAGTAGACCTTCTTCACCTCCTAAGAAAACTACTTAGTTGTCCACCACTTGCCAAGTGTTAACTTTACATGGAGTAGTTTCCCCTCCTGTTATCAACCTAACACCTTGTCTACCCCAAGTAGCAATGGAAATCCCTTGGGCCACTGCAGTCAGACCTCTGCAATTATAAGCATACAATCTCCTTCCTTCGGGTTCTAAAAAAACTTTCCCAAATTTTTTGGAGACGGGAAAGTATCTACAGACGAGCACATTGCTACCTTCTTTGCTTTAGTTAATATCTTAGCAGTTTGAGAAGAGGATGTGGCCATCAGATTATTTATTGAGACCCTTGTTGAAGGTGTTTCCGATTGATTCCACCACTTACCTAATTCTTATATCATAGATTGGGCCTCCATGAGAGCTTCCTTTCAAAGAAGATTTAAAACTGCTGAAGATGAGCATGCTTTAATGACACAATTGACTTCTATCAAGAAAGAACCTTCTATCAGTATGAGAGATTTTATAGCTAAATTCAATAAGCTTGTGAATTGTATCCCAACAGCCGATAGGTCTACAACTGGAAATTTGAAAACATTCTTCATAAGTGCTATGCCGCCGAACATCAATTACGATCTAAGGAGAGTGAACCCAACAGATTTGGATACTGCATAAAGAACTGCTATAGAACTTGAAGACAATATGATCTCATCTGGGAAATGGAAAAGAGAAATACAATCTAGAGCCAGTAGTAGTAATACTACATCATAAGATGAGATGATTCAAAAATTGTCCAATGAATTTATTGCCTTCAAGAGGCAACTTCCCAGATTTAATAATCCCTACTAGTGAAACTTTCAGGAGCAACCTGGGAGAAACAACGAGGGAAGGAATGCTGATGGAAAGGCACTGTAGTTAAGTAATCCACCACAGAGACTAGCTATAGAAGCTCCTAGCTCCTAAAAGAGGAAACATGTGTGCCTTCCACCTAACTACATGCAATGATAGAGAAAGCTTCCCTAATGTGGCTTGTGCTTGGCAGATGCATCAGACTGATGAGTGGAATGTTGGTGTGTCTGGAACTGAACTAGATTCATACTCACATGGTGACTCTAAAAATTTATATTTAAAGTATGAATCAGATTTAGAATAAGAAGCAACGTGTTATGCTACTATAGACAAAACCTCTTATACAGTCTTGACCCAGAGTCGACAGGATAAGAGCCTGGCTTCAATACCTCTACCTAAAAATAACAAGGCATGTACCTCCTATTCTAAGGAGGCCAATCAAGGAGTGAGAATTCTGCAACCAGGTAAGGATAAAATCTCTTTTGATATTATTCAATTCTGTAGAGATTCCAGAATTCAGATTTCCCCTATAGACTACCTTAAGTCTAATCCCATAGAACTACAAAAGCTAATAGATTACTATAAAGAAGGGAATCCAGAGTTAAACCAAAATGTCCTGAATACCATAGAAAATGAGTCTATATTTTCGGAACCAAATAAGCAAGGGGAACCTTCTATTTTGGCCACTTTCTTGGGAAAAAATCCTGACCCGTTCTATGTTTCATTATATATTAATGGTTGCAAGTTAAGAAATTGCATAATATACTCTGGAGCCTCAGATAATGTCATGCCATCAACTATAGCTAAATATCAAGGAATTACCCTCACTAAAGGCCATGGTAGATGTTACTCTATGGATTCCAAGCAAGTACCCTTGGTTGGCCAAATTAAAGATGCTCAAGTGGCCTTGGTGGAACACCCTGAAAAGAAGATGTTGCTAACAATCCTTGTTGTTGATATACCTGCTAGTTATGGTTTACTGTTAAGCAGGATTTTTTGTAGAGACCTTGGAGGGGAGATAAAGCTGGATTGGTCTCAATCTTTAATCCCAGTAGGCAATAACAAGATTAAGATGGTCCCGGTGGAGAAAGATAAGTTTACAGTACTGGAATCTGATGACCCTAAAGCCCAGATTAAGTATCAAGAATTGGAATTTGGTAACTATATGTTGTTTACTAATGATCATGAAGATGAAATAGAACCTAGAGAAGAGGAAAAGCAGTTTTCCACTGAAGAAATTCCACCACAGATTTGGACTCTTGAATTTGATGACAGTTGCGCATCGTCAGGATCTGGTGTAGGTGTGGTCTTAATATCATCAAATGGAGTATGTGATCCTATGGCTTATAAATTAGAGTTTGTGAACACCAACAATACTGTAGAGTATGAAACACTCCTATTAGGGATTATTTCTGCAAAGGAAAAGGGTGTGAAGATCTTGAGAGCTTGTGGTGATGCTGAGCTAATCGTGCATCAAGTCAAGAATCAATACTCTGTAAAAAATCATAGATTAAAATAGTACAGAAATAGAGTATGGGACAAAATAGAGGCATTGGATGCATTCTTTATTGAATCTGAGCTGAGAGAATTAAACTCCAAGGAAGACTCCTTGGTCGTGTCAGTGTCGCTACTTCTCCCTTGCCCAGAATTCAAAGATAAGAAATACCAAGTAGAGGTCATGTATCGACCATCCGTACTTGACAATGTAGAAGACTGGAAAGTGTTCAAAGATGATCAAAACCTCCTCTTTCTGGAGAGTGGTGGTGAATTCCATAAAGACGTTCCCAACAGAACCAAAGGAGACCGTCAATACAAGCAAAAGAAAGATAAGTCAGATATCATCCAGCTACAAGGAAATATCATCCCTCCTCACTTAGTTACACTTGAAAAACTCTTCAACAGGCATGACACCTTTGTTAAGAAGAAGAGAATCGAGAGAGGTCCTACCACTGGGGAATATGAGGGAATGAACATAGGAACCGAGAAGGATCCCAAGATGATCAACATTGGGAAATGTTGCACTGAAGAAGAAAGGAAAGAGGCTAGGAAACTCTTCTTGGAATACCAAGATGTTTTTTCCTGGAGTTATGAGGATTTGAAAAGTTTTATGAATGGGAAATTCAAACACTAGATTGCTTTGAAACCTGAGGCAACTCCATTCAGACAAAAGCAAAGGAAATACAATCCCAAAGTTGTAGATGCAATATTTAGGGAAGTTGATAAAATACTCAAAGCAAGGATCATATACCCCTTCCATCATTCTACCTAGGTGGCGAACATAGTACCTGTGAGGAAGAAGAACAGAGAAATAAGAATCTGTGTAGACTTCAGAAACCTTAATCAATCTTCTTTGAAAGACAATTACGCTCTTCCCAACATGGATCATCTCTTGCAAATCATGGCCAGAGCTGAAATGATGTCTATGTTAGACGGCTTCTCAGGATATAATCAGATAGAAGTTGAGAAGGTAGACCAGCATGAGACAACCTTCACTAATCCATGGGGCACCTTCGCATATCACAGAATGCCCTTCGGGTTAATCAACACTGGGGCTACATTTTAGAGAGGCATGGACCTTTCTTTCAGTGATATGAAGAAAAAAATCATTGGTATGTATCTGGATGACCTTACTATATTCTCTAGGAAAAGAGTAGATCACATAAATGACTTAAGGAGAGTATTGCAAAGGTGTCAGGAAGACGTGATTTCATTGAATCCTAAGAAGTCAGTTTTCTGTGTAACTGAGGGGAAATTGCTGGGCCACATTGTCTCCCAAGAAGGCATAAGGATCGACCCAGAAAGAGTAAGAGCCATCCAACAATTGAGTTTACCTATGAACAAAATTGGAGTGAAATCATTTTTTGGTCAGGTAAACTTTCTCAGGAGATTCGTTCCATATTTCTCTAAGATTACCAAATACATACTTGACATGATGAAAGGAAATGTGAGTTTCAAGTGGAACGACCCCGGTAAACAAGCTTTTAAAAGCATAAAGAACACCATAGACAATGATCTCGTGTTATGCCACTCAGATTATAAGAAATATTTCATAATCTATTATTACTCTTCTGAACATACTCTATCAACCATTCTCATGCAGGAGAATGAAGAGGGAATCCAAGATCCCATTGCCTTTATGAGCACACCTCTTAAAAAGCATGAGTTGAGATACTCTCAGACTGAAAAACACACTTTTGCAGTTGTAAAGGCTCTAAAGAATTTCAGATTCTACATTCTACACTCACACTCTCTTGTGTATGTGCTTGATATTGCAATGAAAAGCATCTTGACTCAACAGGATGTAGGATGTAACAACAAAGGAGCATGGGTAGCTATAACCAAAAAATATGGCATAGAGATCAAGCCCACCAAGCTAGTGAGAGGAAATACACTATGCAATGCAATGGCGGAGAATCAAACAGAAGAAGACCCAGAAGCGGTACACTTAGTTTTGGCATTAAGTATGCAAGACCCTTGGTTTGAAAATATCGTGTATTTCCTGACATATGGTGAATGCCCTAAAGGGTTAACTCCAAAGAAAAGAAGGAACCTGAAACTAAAAGCTTCTAAATATGTAATCTGGGAAGATAGATTGTATAATAGATCTATAGATGGAACTTTCCTCTGGTGTGTCGATAGAAAACAATAAGAGAATTTATTAAAGGTGTTTCATGACGAAGCTTGCGGGGGACACTTCTCCTCATCAGTCACTGCATTCAAGATTTTAAGACAGTGTTATTACTGGCTAGGAATATTTAGAGATGCATACCATTGGGTAGAAAGGTGTGAGAAATGCAAAATGTTTACCAGAAAGCCACAGTTGGCAGCACTACCTCTGAGACCAATGGTAATTGAAGGTCCTTTTCAACAATGGGGTCTTGATTTTATCAGTCCTATAAATCCCACGTCCAGTGCAGGTCATACCTGCATAATCACTGCGACTGATTACTTCACAAAATGGGTAGAGGCAAAAGAAAAAAAGAGAACTACATCAGAAGTAGTATGTGAGTTTATCAAAGAAAACATTTTGGTAAGATTTGGTGTGCCTATTAAGTTAGTTATGGATAATTCCGCATACTTTTCTTCTCAAGAAATTATTGAATTTTTCTTTGAGTATGGCATCATGATCAGTCACTCATATGATTATTTCCCTCAAGAGAATGGTCAAGCATAATCTAGCAATGAAAATTTAGTAAACATCATGAAAAAGCTTGTAGCAGACAACCAGAAAACTTGGCATAAGAAGATCTATGAAGCCCTCTGGGTGGATAGAGTGACTCCCAAAAGAGCCATCGGTGTGTCTCCTTTTGAACTCATTTACAGGGTGGAAGCCATTCTTCCATTACCATTAGAGTTAGCTACTTGCAAACTAAGGATAGTAGTAGAAGATGGCATATATTAAGATGGGTTAGAAAAGAGGATTTTGTACATGAGAAAACTGGAAGAAGAAAGGGAGAAAATGGTTGATCATATCACACAACATCAACTGCATGTGAAGAACTTGTTTGATAAAAAGAGAAGACCTCATAAATTCATGAAGGGAGACATGGTGTTATAATGGGATAAACGCAGGGCACCCAAAGGCATGCATGAAAAATTCAAAACACTATGGAAAGGACCTTTCAAGATCCATCAAGATTTTGAGAAGAATTCGTTTAAATTGGCATATCCAGATGGTGAAGCACTACCCCTGATGTGTAATGGTCAGGATTTGAAACTCTATCAAATTTGAATTGAAAATAGGTAACCCCTGTATTGTACCATAGTTACATTTAGTTCCTATTTTTGTTTTCCTAGTTATGTTTCCTTTCCACTTTCCTTTCTGTGTCTTGCTTTAGTTTTGTTGTGAGCCACCTTTATTAAGCTTTGCAAAACTAGATACTTGAGTTCCTTGCTTGGACATGTGAATGTCCAAGTCCCCAGACAGAGCCATCTGTTGCCCTACTTTTGGTTCACATACCTCTAGACAAAAGTGGATGTTCGATGTGTAGTAATGGTCCTAAAATCTTCATGTGAGTCCTGAGTCTAAGTCTAGCTATCCCCTTCGGATAGGAGACCTTTACTAGATTTCCCCAATTTGACTTCTCTTTTGTGAGCTGGAGGGAATCTGTATTTGAGATCATGTTTTTATTGGATAGGTTAAGCTCCCAAAATGGTAAAGGCCATGGTTCAAAGATTTCTAACATCAGTTTTACATGCAACTAAAGTATTTAGCCATAATTCTTCATTTTGCAGCATTGGCGGAAAATTGAGTTCGGGCTAGTCCACCAACGAAAAAGCATCAGCAGGGTGCATTTTCTGTCGATGACTACTAAGCGATGTCTCAACAAGAAGTGCAGTTCTAAAATGGATCCCTTAGGCTTAGAAGGACTGCTATGTCAGAACTACACCTCTACAAGCCAAGAGGAATGATTAAATAGAAAGAAATCTAAGAAATAAGTCTACTGGCGGAAAAGAAGAAAATCGCTTCTCCACTACTCCAACAGGTGGGTTTCGACGCACAAAGTACATTTTCTACCAAGCCATTAAAATGAAGGAATTTTGAGGAAGAATCTATCTCATAAAGAATCTGAGATATAAAGAAGGTAGATGAAATCAACACATGCCATTTTAGCACCCTGACAGAGGAAATTTCCCCTTTGGCAGATTTTCGAACAGAGAGCACTCCAAAAGCATTTCTCTGCCCAAAGGAGAAGTGGAAAAGTAATTTTTTGCTACCTTAGGAAAGTTACCATTGCGGTTACTAAAGTGAAAAGATATTTCTTAATAGCCCATAAGAGCAAAGTAATTAATTCAAATAAAGCCGTTTTACTTCATAGCAGACTGTTTCATTAATGTTGAGGTCTTTTCATTCGTGTGGCACAGGAAGTCAGCTGTTAAACAGGAAGAATTCAAAATTTATAAGATCAGTTGGAGGTTGCCAGCAGGAGCTACTATTTTCTTAACAAATTGTTTGAATTTGAAGCCTTTGATATTGGTGTTCTTTGCCCCTGCATTCTTAAAAGATATTCTTCTTTCCCAAATCAAATCATTTGAAGTATGGCATCCAGATTTATGGGATTCGGCAGAATGAACGACAGTACCTCTAAATGGCATAAGATCTTGGATATGTCTCTGAAGTTCTTTGATATGCAGAACTTTCAGATTAGACTAAAAGTAGACCAGATGCATCCCATCATTGAGAAACTAAAGGAGAGTGGATTAGTTGAAGCCGCTGGTTTTCCTGTGGTTGTTCAAGCTCCAGAATTGATCTGGGAATGCATAGCTCGATACAACCCAGATACCAAGCAAATCCTCTTGCCTAATGATATAGTGTTGCTATCTATCAATAGAGAATCGGTCTAGAACTCGCTTCACATCCTAGAGAAAGTTGAGTATTCAGAAATGACATACAGTCGGGCAGTGACTGAATATATCACCAAAAAGTCAATTTGGAAGAAGGAGATAATGAAAGCATGGTTTCAAGAGCCCAGGAGCGCCAAAGGAAAGCTGCTAAAGACACTATATGGAATTAATCTAAAGTTGGAGATCATAGACATTCTAGTGCTACTCCACAGGATCAGAGGTGAGAGTGAGGCACTCAATTTTGTTGACCATCACTTCTTCCTGGTTCAGGTAATCTGTTCCCAACATCAATTCATTGATTGGGCCCTTATGGTAAGTGAGAACCTCTCGGAGGCCCTAGATACAACTAAGCACCAGAATTAATTTTATATGTCTTCATTCCTTTTGTATATTCTATCAACAATCCAAATTTGGCCAGGGTTTCCTAGATTAGAGGAATTTCCTGATGATGTTAAGAGTTACAAATTTTTCCCCTCTTTACAATTGCACACCAGTTATGCAGAATATCTTCGGGTTAATGATGAATTTACAATGAGATTGTGCAGGGAGCTACAATTTTGTTCAGAAATGAGATTCTATCCTGAAGCCATGGCTTTTATTAGCCAATTCAGATGCTATTTTATTCAATTCAAAGATTTCTCATACCTTCGTCTTGTAGGTTTTGACAACTTCCCTTTGAAGCTGCCCAGATATCTTACGGATATGATCATGTTTGTGGAGGTGATGAGGCAAGCGCTGCAAGTGAATTTGATCTATGCTAATGCTAGGAAGAAAGGCTATGACTTCCCCATGACTATCAGAGCCTACAGTTGTGTGTCTCGGTTTGAGGCAAAGAATGTTCTAAAGGAATTCTCTAAGAGGTTTTCATTGGAAACCTATGATGTTCTGAGGCCACAATATGATCTAGTTAATTATGCTTGTGATTACCTAAAAATGAGCCAAGCTATCCACCATGTAGATGACATTGAAGACTACTGGGCCAATTGTAGAGATGATTTGGAGAGAAGAGGCAGATTTTATGCCAAATTAACCATTGAACAAATAAAAAAATTCAAGGTCAATCTTGCAGTTGAGGGGCTACTAGATGACGACCAACACATGTATGATAATACCTATCTGAAGAAGATCAAACCCCTCTCCATTATTTATGAGCCCATGCTAAATCAAGCTATCGGTGACTTGTAGACTCTAATGAGTGGTATTTATAAGAGGACAGAGAAGTGGGTTGAATGGACAACAGGAAGAAGGAAGAGGTCAGAAAGGAAGCCTCCTACTCAAAGGACCCTAACAAAGGATACTTCCAACATTGCAACAACTTCTTCAGTGGTACTCCCAACTATGACAAATAGTTCATCTCAACCAGGTGGGGGAGGCGATGAACCTCCTGAAAAAGAAGTTCAACCAAATAAGACTTGTGGAGAAGGTCCACTTGCAAATATTGGAACAACAGAGGAACCTACCAAAGATGCGGAACCACAGTAGCCTGCAAAAGCAATCACTATAGATGTACCGGTTGGTACTTCAACCCATGACTCTCTAAGGCAAGGGTCCCCTGTCATAGTAGAAGTGGGTGAAGATGCTCCTTCAACCATAGAATCAGAAGAAGAGGCCAGGAAAAAGAAGAAGGTTGCTTCATTAGCCAAATTTGTGTCCTCTTCTCCTACCTCGGTAAATCCATTTGATTCAAGGCCAAAGCCTACTCCTCCAGTCATTAGGAAACTGTTTATAGAGAAGTTGGTCTCTTCCACTAAGGTTTCCAGCACCGTATCATGGATAGAGAACACTCTGGAGTGCAAAAGAAAGAGATTGGAAGAAGGGGCTCCCAGCAAAGATGCTCTAGCTTGAGCCATGCAACCTAGTGCCGCTGTAGTAAAGACTAAGAAAGTGAAGACACTGTCCACATTGGGCAGAGACCCAGAGACTGGGAATTTCACTATGGAGGTAGCAAAGCCCACGAAGGAGGGTCATTTTGAAGATTTAACCCCTTTGGATTTTGAGCTACACTCATTTGATATGGGCTTAGCCCGACATGATACCAAAGTGGATTGGTGGAAATCCACTAATGTAGTAATTGAAGAAGAGCTGGAAGAACTTAAAATTGCAAAGGTACAACTTAAGGCCGAAGTCAGTGAGTTGACTAATTTTATCTGGCAATTGGTTACTCTAGTTGCTAGTATCCCCAGTACTCAGACTACATTTTATCCCAACACCGTGGAGAATCAAGCCATAATAGCCAAGTTGCAAGAGGATAGGCACTTCGCGTAGATTAGCAAGGCATGGATTGAGATGCTCAAATCTGAGGGATTGGCATTTGTCGAGCAGTTGGGTAATTCTCTCTTGATATTGGAGATGGAAAGGAACAACATTGAGAAGAATTTGCAAACTCTCACATCTGAGAGAGTGAAGTAGCAGGAGTGCATAGTAACACTCCATGTAGCAGTAAAGATGAAGACCAAAGGGCCATTGAAAGCCAAGATTCTACAAAAGGGATATGAGCCTCTGATCGAGTGGCTTCAAAGCCTAGAGTTCAAAATCGAGACGATCATCCAGGCCAAGATGGGGTTGCAACAAGTAGATGTTAAGGTCAAGGAAGAACAGAACAAAGACTTTAAGATTATTCAAGGTTTGCACACAAAATTGCAGACAAGTGGGCAAGGCAAAGAAATGATAGGATTGGCCAATATGTAGAAATCATTTTCTTATGATGTGGACAAGCTGTCAGAGCAATCTTCCACCCATTTAGACAAAGTGCGAGAACTCCAACAGTTGAGTGGATGTATTTATAAAACCATGGAAGAATTGAAGGACCAGACTTATGCAATTAAGAGTCTGGCTAAGGAGCATTCTAGGTGACTCATCTGATACACCAATGTCCACGTCAACAAACATGAGGAGCTCATCAGAGTTATCAAAGCTATCACTGCCTACAGGGCTAAATTAGGCAAAGGGAATGAAACTGAAGCTTGAATAGATTCTCTCTTTGTACCAAATTTTGATTGATGTTGCAACGGATAAACCTTTGGTTATCATTTCTGGTTGGGAAAGTTGAACCGTTTTGGTTACCCCCTTTTTGTAATGGTGCAATATGGGACTCTATATGTATTATTTCCAAAATCAATACAAAGGTTGACTAAATCTTGGTGTGAAAGATAGCATTTTGCTGAGTCAATTGTGTGTCTGAATAGCATTTCTTTAACTACTCCGTTGCATTTTATTTGTCTTTCTATTGAATTTGAATGTTTCTTTGAAGTTAGATTTGCAATCTGTATTCAAACCAGATTTCTGTATTATGATTTAATACAGTTAATTTAGGGGAAGATCTATTGTTATCCTGAGTTGGAAAATGTTTCTGTGAAATAGATTGATTCTTTAGCATTTCATCATTAATCTTTAGTTTTGCATCTATATTTTTCAGTAGAAGTTCATGCATTACCAGTTTTGGGAGTTAATCTGATTGATGAAATCTCAGAGTTGGCTAGATTTAAAGACAAATTACCCCGCCTAATCTATTTCTCATCTGGGTTTAGCTTGGTTTACCTCTTCTATTCTTGGGTCAAGAACATACCTCTAATAGATTAGGAAAGAGCAAGATTCAGTGAAAATCATTCATATAAGGGAGCTGTACCTTCAAATTTAGAGGGAAATTGGTTTTTCAATAACAATTTTCCAACTCTTGTATTCAATTGTTCTTAAGTATTTTGGGTATTTTAGAGTGAAATTCAAAAGAACAGTCTGTTTACCAACAGTACCAAATTGAAATAATTTATCCTCCTATTGACTTAACAAGTTTTGAAAGATAGCATAAGTTAAATGAGGAGCTAAAGTAGGAATAGCAAGCTGAGAATGAATATTAGTAATGAATTGTTGAAATTCTTTAGGAAGACATTTCTTTAAGATGATAGTAATTAATCTAATGTTAGTCAAAGTAACATTAACACCACTTAGTTGAGTTTTATTTGCATCAAACTTGAGTAAAAATTCATCCATATTTTTAAAATAATTATACCTTAAGTCATCCAAGTTGTCTTGGAGTTGAATCTTATGGGATTTAGATGAGATGTTATATGTCTGTTGCAAAATGGCCCACACTTCATGAGCTTTGATGCAATGTCCAATTAGGACATAAATATAAGGAACGATGGAGAGACCAATCAAACCAAGATCTTCTTCATTTTTTTTTTTCCATGCATCTTTTTCTGCTTGTGAAGCAGAGGTGGCTGCTTCAATGGAAGCATCTGTAGCAACTTCAAGTAGATGTTTAAAATGAAATAGAAATGAAACATGAGTTTTCCATTGACGATAATTAGAGCTATTGAGTTTAATTTCCGAAATTAGAGTAGACATGATAAAATGATTAAATTATCTTAAAAAAAAAGAATTACAATGAAATATATAGATCAAGATCAAGAAATATAAATTTAACTTTAAGAAAACTTACAATAGAATGGTTAAATAATGATATTAAAAAAAATTTAAAATTTAAATTTAAATTGAGGAACAAATTTTAATTACCACAAAATAGCGAAATAACAATTGGAATAAGTTAGAATTGATCTAAAGAACTTAAGAATGAAACGATTTGAGATAAAATTGAGGAGAAAAAATGTATAAGCAATTGAACTTTTTTATTAAAAAAAGATTAGACCAAATTAAACTAAATAACATAATAGAATGAAGGTTTATGAATAAATATAAATGATTATTGATAATGAATTAGGAGAACAATTTTAAAATGAGATAAAGTATATTAGATGCCAAATTAGATGAATAATATTGAATAAATGAATCCTTTATAATAAACTAATAAAGTAAATAGATTAAATGAGTCAAAGTTAATAAGGAATAGTTCAAACTAGAAAGAATGAATATGCTAAATAAAGAGAATTAAATGATTATCCTGCAAAATAAATCAGAAAGAATATATGCCTGCAAGGAAATGGTTTGACTGAAATAAATAGTAATAAAAGTTTAAATGCTTATCCAACTTCAATATCAATCTTACCCATGAATATTGCCAAGTCTGCGAAAGATAAAAGTTTTAAAAAAAAAAAAAATTTAGATATAAAAGATATAAGTCCGCGCAATATAATGCAATGATGTGAATAACCAGAGAGAAATGCTCTTAAGAGTTAATTAAATATATTTTAAAGGAGCTGCGTTAGAAGTAAAGATTAAAAAAATGAAATGTATAAAGTTATAAAGTATGAGGTAGCTGCAATAGAGAAAAGGTAGCAATATAGTATAGTTATAAGTAAATATTAAAGTATTAAATGTTTAAATTATGACTGCGTAATGAGATATTTTAATAGTTTTGAAATACCGGAAAGGCTGCGCAATGAAACAGTATGACAACTTAATGAAATATCAAATGCATAAGCTGCAATATAGGCTGCACCAAGAAAGGCTAAAGGAAGTTGCGTGGGGTGTGGTGACAAGTATGAAGATGTTGTGCTGGTAGTTTGTGAAGTGGCAACAAGGTAAGGTAGAGTTGGCAGTAAGTAAGCTGCGTAGGGCAGCAGAGAGGACAAAGAAGAAAATGTGGAGCTGCAGGTAAATGTAACTTCTAATATAAACAAGAGTTGCGCTATCAAATAACCAATATATATGAACCAAAGAAGGAAGCTACGCTAGACAATGACCTGCGTAATAAAATAGACAATGACTTGCGCAATGAACAATGTTATATAATAAAATAGAGATATATAAATATTGGAATATCCTGCAAATTAAACAGAGATAAGAAATATATTTTAGCAAGCAAGATAAATCTGTAATCAAACAGAGATAAAGATATAAATTAGATGCTGCAAAAACGTTAGCAAATAGAGACTAAATCTACAAATAATATATTAGATATACAAATTTAATATATAAAACTAGAGCTTAAAGTTAGAATGCTGAAATATAGAAAGAGATTAGAGATTAAAACAAACTTGAAAACCCTTGCGGTTGCCCGACTCAGGGTGAGATTAGAACTTAAAAAACTTGAAAAAGAGATGAAAAAAACTTAGATCTGGCGGCAAGCCATCCAGAAAAAAGTTAGATCTTAAAATAAATGTTAGATTGAAAAAAATAAAGAAATAAAACCAGCGAAAAAAATTGGTTAGATAACAAAAATGTTTTCTCCTTCACAACCGAAATATCCTTCAAATTTCCCTACATGCAACACTCAACAAACAAGGATTAAACCTGCTCTGATACCATGTTAGGAATCATAAAAAAAAGTAGAGCAAATGAAAGAATCCAAGTGTGAGTGCATGAAAGGAATTTACCAAGTTCACCAAGAGAGATAGAGAGGAATTGCTTCAAAGTATCAAGCCAAAAGATCACCAAAATGCTCCGAGAACCAAGACAAGAACACAAGGATTTGAAAGGGGGAAGACAAGAAAAAACCCCTTGTGAAGAATATAAATATGGTGCAAGGCCTAAAGAATGAGAGCAATAAGCTCAATACAATATTGAGAGCAAGATGAGAATGTGAGGAGAAGTGAGAAAAGAGAGAAGATTATTAGACAAGTGTGTGAGAGGCATATCTTAAATAGAGATGAGTGGAGGAGTTTGCATGTAAATCCCATCTTCTATGCATGCCACATTCACATTGTGTGTGTGCTAGATGTGAGATTCCTCTTAAGGAGGAATATCTAATTTTCTTATTAAAGGAATTACAAAATAGTGACATGTCCTCCTACTTGGACTAGAGGACAAATACAATATAGGATACCTTGGTTTATCCTTTAATTAAATATTTTCAAGCAAGGAAAGATTAAATTATAACAAGATATAGGAAAAGGAGGAGGTAGGAATGGATGGGGAATAGGATTTAGTTCATTATCAATTTTGTTACTTATCATTAGCAAAAAGGGTATACACGATGTTTTTATAAATGAGATTCACTTTGCGATGAAGTGTTGAAGGAACAAGTTGCATGACATGTAGCAATGGTCGTCCTAAGAGAATATTATAAGTGAGAGTATCGGGAATGACATAAATAGGTGTTGGTAAAATAATAGGACATACCTTTATAGAGAAGGTTATAGTACCTAAGGGTTTTTTAGCAACATTGTCAAAGTCACGGATATGAATAGAATCAAGTTGAATCAATGAAGTATCCACCTTAATTTTATGCAAAAAAATCTATGTTACACAATTTAAGACTAGATCCATTATCAATTAAAGTCATTTGAATAAGATTACCATTGATAAGGATAAAAACCATAAAAGAATCATTTTGTTCTTAAATCTCTTTAGAAGGAACCTCATCTTGAGAAAACACAATTTGAGCTTTATTATTGGCCGCATTCATACATTCCAATAAGGAAGTTGTATTATTTTTCATAGGAGGTGGAATAGTCATGTTTCTTAAGGCTTGTTGTAATGATTCATGGTATGTAGATGAAGTTTAAAGAAGCTTCCAAAGATATATTATGGTAGAAGTAGCACAAATTTGTTCTACTAAATCATATTTCTTTCCAAGATTTTGAGGGAGACAGGGTGCATGAGGAAGAAATGGTTGAGAAGCGAGAAGAGGAGGAAAATCTAAATTGGTAAGTTATCTTTTTTTTCTTGTAATATATGTGCGAGAAACCACATGATAGTTAGGTTTTTGAGAACCTTTAGCATGATGATTGGTTTATTTTAAGGTGGAGGGGTATCTGTATAAAAATGGACAACAACCTTAGACTTTTTAGTACCTAAAACTTGTTTGAAAGCTATAATGGAAACAATTGTTGTTTTTTCATTGATGTCAAACCTTAACTGGTGAGACTATTGATATCTGTTTGAGTACCATATCTATTGATTGATGAAGAAGATTTGAAGGCAAGTATAACAAGAAGACCAAGTTAAATGGTTGAGTTATGGGAAATCACAAGGGTAATTGATCAGTTGGCACATTGGCAAAGTAATGTATTGTTTATCTTTTGATGACAGTTTACTGAGAATAGTTTATGCTGAGCGAGGTTTGTGATTACCGAGCGCCAGTAAATTGCCAAGGAAACCAGTGATGACCTAGCGGAAGAACATAGTGTTGGTCGAGCAGCAGTATTTTGGTAATTGTTAAAATTTGAGATCTCTGGCCGACATAGTTTATTTTATTGGGATATGTAAAGTTAATTGAGAATAAGCATGATTGGTTCACACTATTTAAAGGCATGGGTAACCGTAATTAATGCATGGATCAAAGATTTAATTAGTGATTTATTTGGAGAATTAAATTAAATGTAAAGATGGAAAGATCCATTGGATCTGACCTAACCTAAGATCTACGATCTTGATTAAGCGGTAAAGATTTATTTTACCTAGATGAAAAGGTATAAGATAACCTCAAGGGGTTATTCAAAAATGGGAAGTAATGTGAAAAGTGTATGCAAGAGGATTGCATGGTTAATTGACTGATTGACATGATCTAGCAGAGAAGGCTGAGTAGAGAATCAAAGAGCTATGAGAGTGATTGCTTGACAGATTTCCAAGCAGATCTGAAGATTGAAAAGAGAATGGAGGCCACTCAGTGAATTAACATTAGAGCTGAATTGGATCTAGATTTGCAAAGTAAGTTGTATGTATCATATCACACCCACTGATTACTTTATAACCATTATATCAGTCAAAATCCTTTAACTAGGTTGACCTAATAGTCATTGTATAAATCCTTCGAGCAAGGTTACATTCAGTTGGAATGTTCTAAGTCCTCTAACAAAGCCACTCTTGACAGGGTGATTAAATCATTTAACTAGGTCACATTTAGCAATGTGTTTTGTAACCTTTAACAGGGTTGGCTCCTAACAGAGCTCACTTCAGAAGAGTGAAAACTTGATAGCATTTTATCAGTGGTTTTTTCCCAAATTGGGTTTCCACATTAAATCATGGGGTCAACTTGTGTGAATGTTTATGTTGTGTTTTACTATTAAGTTTCTACAAGCTAATTACATTTGAATAGTAAAACTGCATATGTATGCTGTTGATTTATGCTATTGCTGCCGAGTAGATCTGAGTTGTTCAAAGTGGTATAAAGTTGAAATTGGTACATCTAGACATGAGGATAACTGATTCACCCCCCTCTCAGTTATTCTGAATTCATTCTAACAATTGGTATCAAAGCTTTGGTCTCTTGAAAATAGTTTGAAGGTACTTGGAGCAAAAGATCAAGATGTATAAAATGGAGGTACCAAAGTTGAACAAAGATAATTTCCCTAGATGTCAGAGTTTGATGAAATTGCATTTGGCTGGTATTGGTGATTTTGCTAAGCACTATGTTGAACATGATTATGTAGCCCCCACTACACCTACCACAGCTGCATAGTTAAGAGAAAAGCAGGAACCCAATCAAGCAATGTTGGAGATTGCATCATCTTTGAACTATCATGAGTTTGAAGATATAAAGAAATGTACAGATGCAAAGCAGATGTGGGATTCCCTAGCAACCATCTATGGAGGAGATACAAATGTGTTGAGAGCCAAATCTGAAAGTTTAAGAGGTAAGTTTGATGAAATGAAAATGCAAGAAAAAAATATAGTTCAATATTATGGTAGGATAAAGGAAGTTGTAAATTCTATTAGAGGAGCTAAGGGAGCCATTGATGATAACACCATTATGAGCAAGGTACTGAGAACACTTATTCTTGTATATGCTATTAGAGTCTCTGCAATTCAAGAGTTAAGATGTACTCCTAATAATAATTTGACTTTGGAAGGTTTGGTAGGCAAACTTACTGCACTTGAGATGTCAAATTTTGATAACTACACTCCACAAGTTATTGAATCTACATTCAAATCCTAGTTGGTCCTTAACAAATCAAAGAAAGGAAAGAAATGTGTGAACAGTGAAAATGAAACTACAAATGATGATCTGGAAGAACTTGAGGCAATTATGGCAAGAAGACTATCTAGAGGAAAAGGAAAATTCATTTAGGTAAACTTCCTATCATTTGTTTTTCATGTAACAAAGTTGGTCATATTGTTGCAAGATGTCCTGATAAGAATGATAAAGATGAAAGAAGAGACAACAAGTACAAAGACAGAAAGGATGACCGAGACTTCAGAAAGTATAAAGATTACAAAGATAAAGGTAAGAAATCTTGTTATATAGCTAAAGAAGCTTCTGATAGTGAATCTGACAATTCTGATGAAAATGATATAGAAGTTGTGTATGTTTCTATGAAAGACGATTCTAATGATGATGAGAAAACTACACTAATTTTTTACATGAGTAAAGGTGACTGTTGGATTATTGACAGTGGTTGTTCACATCACATGACTGGTGATAAAGATAAATTTGAAACCTTAGATCAGTGTAAAGGTGGTTATGTTAAATTTGGTAATGATGCACCAT
>MU224447.1:213609-225012 GCA_018584345.1 Thuja plicata
GTGAACGATTGAGATTAAGAGGCAAAAATCAAAGGCTACGATTAAGAGGCAAAAACCCACCACTTAGAAAGATGTGAAGAAAAAGGGATTTTTATTTAATTTTTAATTTAATTCATTTCCTTTTTCAGCAAATAAAGTGCTTAAGTGGGGATTTTTATTTATTTAATTAAAAGAAAGGTTTTCTTTCAATTAAATAAATTAGAAGAATTTTATTTAATTAAATGGGGGAAATTGAATTTAATTAAATAAGAGGAATTTAATTTAATTAAAAGGGAGGAATTGAATTTAATTAAATAAAATGAATTTAATTAAAAGGGAGATTAAATCTTTTAATTAAATAAGAGAAATTTTATTTAATTAAAAGGGAGATTAAATCTTTTAATTAAATAAAAATGATCAAACCTTAGGAAATATTGAAATAATTGAATAATTGAATTAATTACAATTTGATCAAGGAAATTGATTTGAATTGAAAATATTCTAAAGCATTGATTCAAAAATTTGATAAATTTATAAAATAATAAATGGGGCCCAAAGTCTAGGTGACCATTTTAGGGTGCATACAATGCATAGGTATCAAAAATGGAAATTAGAGAGCAACATTGACCTGTGATTTTAATTTGAAGTTGTTTTGTAGGGAAGAGGTCACGTGGGGTGTCCTATTGGTCATCTTGGGCATCCTATTCCCAATGCTTTCCAATGATTCAAATTGCAGACTGTTTGCAAGGTCCTGAACTTCCTAGATCTGATCCACTGCATGTGCCACCTTTTCCTACACATAGAAAACAATGAAATTGTTGTATAAAGAGGGGTTTGGCTTAGCCAAACCTTAATTGAGGAATCAACCTTTGAAACGATATAAATTATGTTTTAAAGGAAAGTATATTGATATGAAATAAAGGGTAGATCTAAATCATAAATTACCTTATACCTTGATGACCCAATGCTTCTTCGGATGTAATGACAAGTGTTAATACAATAGCTTGAGCTCCACAAAAGCCCAAAATGAAATCATATAAGATATGCCCTGCATAATTATTATTGTTTCCACAATACTTGATGATGAAGAAGAATAATACTTTGAAGGCTTAAAGATTTGGATATTTTAATTGATATGATATCCTTGGGTTGTGTTGTGATCATGTACTGATTGACTGATGAATGAATGGAAAGGGAGACCCTTATATAGAGATCTCAAAGTAAAATCACCTTTAGGTTCACTTAGAAAAACAATATTTACACATGGGGCATACCATTGGGGAGTCTGAAACCACCAAATCCTACTCCCAAAATTTTGGGCAAAAATGTCGAGAAAATGTTACTCAAGACATCCTGTTGCCACCAAAATTGATGAGATTTTAATTGGAGTGAGATAATAGGTTCTAGTTTCTAAAAAGATGCACCACACAGTGATGTGAGATTGATAGATGTAGAAAATATGCCTCAAATTTTAAAATGAGGTAAGACCCATGTCAAAGTAAGGAGGTGAAATAATTTGAAGGGCACACTTAAATAAATGGTGCAAAATAAGATTTTGGTGAGAATCAATTAAGAGAGGACTCATAATATTAATTTAAATTAATAAAGGTCCAATGAGTGCTAAGAGGGTGTGAAATCAACTTGAGAACCCAAACATGCTAAAATAGGGCTAAATTGATATTCTAATTATAGATGCTTATAATTTAGAATGGTACAGGAGTTACACATGTTGGTATGTGTATTGACACATCAAAGGGAATCTTTGATTGGAGATAGGGTGGGTAAAGCGGTTTTTAACCCATGGTTTTGTAATATTATTTGACAGTTTCTTGTATTGTATCTCCTATATATTAGGTGTGTGTGATGGAGGGTGTGTGTAAGAGTCTTATAGCTTTATAGTTACCTTTGGATATCTAGTTGGTGATACTCTTGAGAAAATCTTACTCTGTAAGTATATTGTAATTCGTTATGATTTTGGAATAATATATTAGGTTGTTTTTCTAGTGTGGTATTTATCTCTTGAAAGGGTTTTCCCCATGTAAATCGCCGTGTTTTGGTATGCATGATATTTTAAGTTATTTTTGTTAAGTTTCTATAACTATTTTAAAAATCTGAGAAAGTTTTTACATTACCCTCTCCTTAAGATCAGTGTAGGAAGTTGTTCCACTACTGAACTTCCTTATTGATTTTAAATACTTCTCATCATAAACATTGACAAATTAAAATTCATCAAACAATAGATAACTCTAATTTCCAAAAACAAATTACTTGAATTAGTATACAATTAATGAGCTCAAAGTAGCTAATTTGTAAACCACCCTTTGCACCTATGCCATTTTAATTTCTACTAGAAGACCTATAATTATATTGATTTATTTGTATTTTGACCATCATAGTAGATGATTCCAGGTTGATTCATTAACCCATAAAAATATCCAACATCAATACTAGGTGTTAATTCAAAAGATTTGACACATGAGATAATAGGCAACATTTAAATTTTAGATCGGAGAATGCTTTGAAAAAAATGAAACTGAATTTTGAATAAGGTAGATGGGATTATACCTAATATTTTTTGTAGGAGGTAAAATATGCCCACAATTTTGACTACGATGATAAAGTAAACAAGATGTAGATTGGTGTTGACCATAAGATCTTATGCTGCAAGAATGTTCTGGTTAAGATTGTGTGCAATTTTTTACCATCAACGTTTCAAATCATACTCCATGATGCATCATCAAGATGAGAGTATTCAAGGATGCAAATGAAAGTTAGGTTCAGTAAACTTATAATAGAGGATATTTCTCTTAGTTAATGTTTTGATCGTCTATCATCACTAGGATAAGAACTTAATCGAGTATAAAAATAAAATAAAATTTAGGTTTGATAAACTTTTATATTAAAATCCATCAAATTAGAAAAGAACAATACATTTTACATCAAAATATGAGTAAAATAAAATAAAAAATAGAGCATGTATTTCTTTACTAAAAGCATTTTGCAAGTCATATCTCTAGATCTATTCCTACTACTTCATGAGAATGGTGTAAAACAATGGAATTGATTGTAGGAGGACACATATTAGACACCACAAAATATTGTTTGGAGGCAAGTCATATCTCTAGATTTGTTCCTACTACTTCATAAGAAAGATGTAAAATAATGGAATTGATTATAACAGTACACATATTAGACACCACAAAATATTGTTTGGACATAAGTACAACTATATTTTTTTAACTTTCTCCCTATATATCATATGCAAGTTGGCTCAAGAAATATAATATTAGTATAAACTATATTATAATTGAATTGATAACTCTATTTTTTACCCTTGATTTCATTTTTATTTCCTATAAAATTTATATAGAGAACTATAAGAATTACATATACCCAATTTCATGGGAAAATGTTGCACAAGTTATCTTGTTTATACAATTCTTCATTAAAATCATAGGCGATAATTTTTCATGTCTTTCTTATGTAAAAACATAAATTTTCACAAGTTATCTTATTTATAACATTCCTAAATAAATTCATAGATGATAATTTTTCATGTTTTCTTATGTAAAAACATAAATGTGCCTAGATTGATCAAAACATTAACTAAAAGGAAAAAAATACTCTATTAAATGGATGATCTTGCACGAAATGTCTAAGAAGGTGGAGGAGAAATTAGCTTATATCTCAGTCAAAACCAAATATTCAAGCAAATAAGTTGTGAGAGGGAAATAACCCACGCTGTTGGTAGTAGTCATGGCCTTGTTTCTCATAGTTCACACTTTCTACTTAATGCTTTCTTGAAAGTTATAAATCCTTTCAACAATGCCTTCTTTTTATTTTACATATCTTGCAATCATAAAATATGAAGTAGGTATAGTTGAAGTAGGGATGAAAAGGAAAGAAATTTTAGAGAACGTTAAAGTAGGGACCAAAAGGAAAGAATTCGGTGAAGAGACTAAGATGACTGCTGTCCAAGTCTCTGGATTGAAGAATACACCTTATCTACGATCCATATTTTGCACTGTTTTCAAACTATTCCAACCAGATCAGATCAAATCAACATACTTTATTGAAGCGACAGATTCTGAAATATTCAAACAGATTATATTCTCTAGCAAATTGCCGGAGGAGACATGAAGATGGTGATGCCCAGATATTTCATTCATTCAGATTGTAGTCAATAGAAATGGGGAAACACGAAATGTTGTGGCAGTAGTACATAGTAGTACATAGTAGTACATTGGTCAGATAGCAGAGCCTACATTCATTTTTCATTCATTCATTCATTCATAATTTATATCGCGAGTTGAAGATGTGAGTGGAAGTGTATCTATGCAAATTATAACAAAATAACCTACAATGAACAATGATCTACAACTCCACCTCTATCTATAAGAACGGTACTATTTAGTAGCAAATATAAAGTGGAAAGTTAAAATGTTAGTAGCTCAATAAAGTGGAAAGTTAAAAATCACACAATGACATCTAGTACAATTATACATATATACTAAAAATCACAGCTCTAGGGACTTTAATTGAAGAGGAGAAGATACAAAAACAAGTTACGGGATCAAAATCCATAGCAAAAGAAGCAAAATCAGCAAAGAGTTAGGAAACAACAAGAATAATTGGTGGGGTTGACTACTATTTCGTATATTTAGCTGAATTCAATTTCAATTATTGGGTCTCATAGACTAGTTGATCTCATTGATGCAATAAAAAATTTCACATATTTCAAACACTCATATTTATAGATTCAAAAGGTAATTTTAAGAAGTGAAAGTCATAGGAGGACACACATGACAATTTCGAGTTGTCTCTATGAAGGCATAACTACAAGTCTATGCACCTAACACCTCCTAACCTTGCAATCCACCTACATGCATGTCATCTTATTCACCTATCATGTAGCTTGACACCTCAGTAAAGTAGGTCCCCACAAAATGACAATATTAAATGAACATAAATTAGGCTAATTAAATAATTAAACAATTAAATCAATAATTAATGCTAGAACTTTCAAAGTATGACACACATTAATCCCAACACATAAAAGGGTAAAAAGAAGAACAGATAGTTCTAGATAGCACACTCATACTAAGTAAATCTAACAGAATAATGAATTGTGGGAAATTGAGAATTTTAGGAAAATGAAGAGGTTTAAGTGCAACCAAGACCGCTTAGATTCTTTAAGACCTTAGGTTAGCAGCTTCCTTGGATGGATTATAGATTGCACATTTAGAAGGAGGTAGATGTAGATCAAAATGCCCATGGATATAATGTAGTGGTGTGGGTGGATCGGGAATAGAATGAGCAATGACATGATAATTATGACTATACAATCATACCAACTGGATGTATTGGGTTTATAATCTAGATTCAAAAGGAGGGTTCTGATTAATTAACATGGGTTGCTTTCTACTACTTACCTTGAGGGTAGGGTGTAAAATGGTAGTAGTTTTTGGAGGTTGGATGACCACACTAGGTGTATAGTAAGAAGGAGAAGAGTAAACTGACATAGATTGATTTCCTATTTATGTCCTAGGATAGGGTGAGGAATATGAGCAATAACTAGAGTTTGAATGATCATGGAGGTTTAGATGGAGTTAAGTCGAGAGAAAAGTCATCCCAAAGAGAAAGTGGATAGTGTCACTATGAACAATAGTATGTACATCTGTTAGTATAAGGAAACTTTAAGTATTTGTGAACAATGTGGAATAACTTACATCATTGTGATTCATGACCAATCCAATAGGATGTACAAGTGATCTAAAGTGGAAATGATGTTTAAGGAGATGTCTACATTCTTTCGCCATACTTGGATAGAAAGAGTATTTGAAAAAATAGTTGGAATTCAAAGACCATCAAGAAAGCACATAGATATATCAAAATGATACACATCTTTATGTAGTTGGTTGATGTGTAGGAATTCCTCAATCAATATATTTGCCATAATAACTAGGTAAACAAAAGCATCAAGAACATTTTTCTAGTTTTAAACCAAAATATGAATGTAGAGAGGTCATCATATATGCCAATGAGCACATCAAAAAAATAAAAGGAGATGGTGGATTCAAGAATCAATCCAATTTGAGGTCCTTAGGGTGGACTGTCCACCATTCCCACCATTCTACCATATTGTGGTGGAGGTAGAGAGTGGCTACCCAAATGGGATAAGTGGAAGTGAAGTACATGAATGGAGAATGATTGTTAAGAGGGTTAATACAGTTAGTGGATGAATGGTGCAAGAATGGGTTGGTGTATATTCGAAGGTTTTAGCTAGTTATAGTATCATAATTATTACCTTTATTATCTAATCTAGTGACTTGGGTAACATTGAACCGCCTCACAATAGGTAATAATAATCATGCCAAAGATTCTCCTAGGAATAGTATATTCAAACTAAGGATTACTTTTCCTATCTTGAAGTGCATTTAAATTGTCAACCCAGGGACGTATACTTGAAATGGGACAGCATGATATGTGCACTAAGTCTCTCAAAGAGTCATACTACCTATGCTGCAGGAAGGAAAAATACATGAAAGAGACCTACGCTATTGTTGCAGGAAAGTAAACACACACGACTACTTAATGGAATGAATGCTGAAAACTGTAAACTGAAATTAAACATATTCTATCAACCCAATGCATTCACTATAATTATCCTTGCAAGTGTTGCAAGAATATACATGAGTATAATGTTGTAGGAATGAAACAATAAACTTCTACTCAAAATGTTGTAAATGTTGAAAGTAAATCTAACCTACTCTAATCTAATCCACCTCCCAAGTGGTCCCCCTTGGTTGGCTTCTACTAACTAACTACTAACAAAGAATGTAAACCAAAATCAATCCATTATATTTTCAAAAACTGATTACATCATAATGAAAACAATGCACAGAACTGGAAAGAGTAACTTTGTTGTGCAAATGCAACAACACTATATTTCCAACCTCTAAACTACAAACTAACCATCAAATCCCATTATATAGAGGATTGATGTTTATTCAGAAGCATATAGATAAGGTCTGATTAAGTCACACCATGGAGGAAGGAGATTGTAATTGCCCACAACAGAGCATAATAAATTATGGATAATCATTTCATCAAGATATTGACCGCTGAGAGGAAATATAGCAGAGATATTTCCTATATTCCCTGAGATGATCGTTCCTCCATTGTAGCAGGCATGTCTTGCGGCCATAATAGTTGTCCCCGTCGCAGTTGGGACTTCAATGCCTCTTCAATGCGCTCAACCACTCTCAAGCCGCTCCTTTTTTGAGTAGGTTAATAGCATATGCAGGTATACAATCAAGTCAACTAGTCAACTTAATCCAAATATTAGAACACACATTCAAATAGCTATATGAAATATTGAGATTGATATATAATGTTTAGCAAAACATGACACTAATATCTACTCATAGGCTAGGTGGTTCCAACTATACTTATCACAAGTTCAAATTCTAAAAGGTTCACAAATGTCTTGGTAATGTTTTAAACAAAGTATAAATATTAACATAAAACAAAGACAAATTATGGTCTCCTCATCTGCCCCCTACAAGTAAAATGCTTGTCCTCAAGCATTGCATTTCTTTGCAATTCCTCTAAACTCCCCAACCTTTGTCTTTCCTCTTCTTCTACTCTTAAAGGTATAGTAATGTTAGTAATAACTGAGAGGGGGGGCGAATCAGTGGCCTAAAAAATTAATCCTTAAATCAACCCTTTAAACTTATAACCACAAATTATGTCTCAAGTTATCTTCTGTCCTACATGATGAATTCCATGAAATACTTATATCAATTTACTACTTGTCGGATTTCTTTGTTAACCCTTCTTCTGTATGTTTACCGATAAGCACTCATCTATTTACCGAAACACAGTAAATATGCAGAGTATACCGATCAATCCAAAATTAACTATGTAAGATATAAAACAGTAAAGAAATGAATCATACACACATAACACATGGATTTTTAACGTGGAAACCCTGTTAAGGGAAAAATGACTGGGACCGGCACCCCAAATTTTTACTCTTCTGAAGTGAGCCCTGTTAAGAGCCAACCCTATCAAAGGTTACAAACACACTGTTAGGTGTGACCTTGTTAGAGGATTTAGAAATAGTTTGTCAACTAGCATCTGGCATCTAATGCTACCATCCTTGATCAAACACTCACTTGGCCTGTCAATAGGTATCAGGCATATCCAATGCTACTTTTGTGATCAAACTTTTTGATACTCCTTGGGATGTATCTCTATTGTAAAAGACTTTTAAGTCCTTCTTGGTTAAGAGGCTTATATGCTTCAATGGTTAAACTGAAACACTAATGATCTGTTCATACATACAAATCAATTGTAGATTTTTAGATCTATTGTAATTCCATTACCTCTTTGATCAATATAATCACTTATACCTTTGCTCCACATTGTTCTGCTCTGTGATGCTTCTCTCACTGTTCGTCGATGTCTACAAAATCTAGCTCTATCCTTAGCTTGTTGATTAGGATTGAATGAAGACTTTCTTCTCCTTCAGATTTTCTTTAGCATCTTTCCTCTTCTCTTTTTCTTCTTACCTAATTCCCCCATTCGTAATGAATTGGATTTGTCTCTATATAGACATGATCTCCTCTTTTCTTGGCTTTCTTGATTCTTGGTGTGTTCCAAAATTCTTGCCAACAGATTTAAAGGAAACTCCAGTTTTATCTCAAAGAAATCTTCTTGCCAACTAGACAAATCATCTTTAAATCAATTACTTATCTCTGGCTTTATCTGGATGATTAAAACAATGATAAGTATCCGTTAACTCTATCTTTAGCTTCTTGACAACTAAGCATTTTTTCATTTTTTGAACTCTCTGTTATGTCGGTCAACACTTCAGTTAGTCATCGGTGATAACTGACTGTTCCGTCAGTGTGACTTCAGTTGTCATCAGGATCTCTGTGCTTTGTTTTCTCCGTTGGGCAACACTGAAATTATGTCCGTCGTGTTACATTGTGTTTTTCTTGTCGGGCAACATTGTAACTCTTCTCGTCAATAATGCTATGCATTAGCTCATCGGGTAACACTGTAACTTTGCCTTTTGACTTTGACCGTCGGTGTGCACTCCGTCAGTGTATACAGTCACTTAGTGAATACTTGACTTGTACGCATTACTGATAGGATGACCTTGATTCATTGGTTCTTTGAAGTCTTTGGCAATGTTTCCATGACCATACAGATTATATCAAGTTGACATCAATGACAATACAATACATTAACTGGTTTAATTCCTTGCATGATCATCAACTTAATATCTTCAAACATTCAATCAATTACATGTCATTAATATCTCCCTTTGACATTGATGGAAACATACTACATTATCATACTATACTATTGCTAATACAATATGAAATATACAGTTTCATCAAGCTTTTCTAATGTAACTAATACAAATGTCTGGCTTTCGGTAAGCTCAAATAGCTTTGATTTGATTCTTGTAGCTTTCTTTCTATCTTCAATCCCTTTACTCGATAGATGTAGAATCTTTATTCCTCTGATGTGATGTGTTCTCCTTCTGTGTCAAACTCTCTCCCTTTGACTGTTCTTCTCTCTTGTCAATAATTCTCTTCCTTTGTGTGTACTCTCCCTTTGTGACTTCTTCTCTCCCTATGGATACTGTGATGAATATGATCTCTCCCTGAGTTGATAATGGATGTAATCTCTGTATGATAATGAGATATCTCTCTCCCTTTGACAGCAATGCAAAACATCTTTTTCAAACAAATATTTGATAGTGATGTCAAATGGATCCTTTCTATCCATAATATATTCCTTGAATTTCCCATTTCATCAGTAACAACTCTGGTGCTTGGTGTAGATATATACCTTTCTATGTATATATTTATCTTTGAAGTCCATCTCTCCTCTTGCATCAACATGAATAATATTTTGATAATATGTAGGCTGATGCAGCCTTCTAGTCAACTTACTGATCAGTAGACAAGGGTCTGACCCCTAGTCTCTTTCTCAAGTATTCAAATGCATCCTTGGGCATTGGCTTGGTGAAGATATCGACCAATTGTTCTTTTGATTGCACATACTCCAGTATCACCACCTTTGCCTAAACTTGTTCTCTCAAATAATGATACTTGATGTCACTATTCTTTGTTTTAGCATGCATGACTGGATTTTTGGAAATGTTTATTGCACTTGTATTATCACAGTAGATAATTATTGGTTCTAAAATTTTCATATGCATACCTTCTAGTAACTATTTGATCCATGCAATATTTGAGTAGTTTGTAGTAGTAGCAACATACTCTGCCTTTGCAGTAGATTGAGAGATGCATCCTTGTTTCTTGTTGATCCATGTGACAAGTCTGTCACCCATAAAGGATGCTCCTCCAGTTGTGCTCTTCTGGTCATCAAGATTTCTAGCCCAATCAGCGTCGGTAAAAACCTTAAGTTCAAATTTTCCTTCTCTTCTATACCATTAGCCATATTCCTCAATATTCTTCAGATATCTTAGGGTTCTTTTCACAATAGTCATATGTGTTTCCCTGAGATTAGCAAAAAATCTAGAAACTATTCCTACTTCATGTGCAATATCTGGTCTAGTATGTACAACATACATGAGTTTTCCAATCATTGATCTGTACAATGTCTGATTTACCTCTGATGACTTGTCCTCCTTTGTCAGCTTACATCCAGTTGCCATCGGTGTTCCAACTGGTTTGGATTCTTCCATCTTGAATATTTTCAGTACTTCTTTGATGTACTTGGATTGTGTAATGAAAATACCTTCATCTTGTTGCATGATCAGGCTCGGGGTGCTTGTTTCAATCCATACAGGGCTTTGTTTAGTCTACATACCATGTCCCTCTTGTCTAGATCAACATACTCTGCCTCTACAGTAGATTGTGAGATGCATCCTTGTTTCTTGCTGATCCATGTGACAAGTCTGTCACCCATGAAGAATGCTCATCCAGTTGTGCTCTTCCGGTCATCAAGATTTCCATCCCAATTAGCGTCGGTAAAGACCTTAAGTTCAAATTTTCCTTCTCTTTTGTACTATAAGCCATATTACTCGGTATTATTCAGATATCTTAGAATTCTTTTCACAACAATCATATGTGACTCTTTGGGATTAGCATAAAATCTAGCAACTATTCCTACTGCATGTGCAATATCTAGTCTAGTATGTACAACATACATGAGTTTTCCAATCATTGATCTGTACAAAGTATGATTTACCTTTGATGACTCGTCCTTCTTTGTCAACTTACATCTTGTTTCCATCGGTGTTCCAACTAGTTTGGACTCTTCCATCTTGAATATTTTAAGTACTTCTTTGATGTACTTGGATTGTGTAATGAAAATACCTTCATCTTGTTGCATGATCTGCAGACCAAGAAAGAACTTGATCTCTCCAAACATAGA
>MU224447.1:226621-241832 GCA_018584345.1 Thuja plicata
CAAAGAGAATAAAATATCTATCTCCATAATAACTCTTTGTCCTCATAGGTCCACATAAATCAGTATGGACTAATTCTAGAATTGCATCAGATGTATGGGTCTTGCTTTTGAAACTAGACTTTGTCATCTTGCCTTTTTGACAATTCTTACACATGATATTGTCGGGCTTAACCATCGCCGGTAAACCTCTTACATTTCTCTTTTTGCTAATTTTTATCATGTTTTCAAAGTTCACATGACACAATCTTTTGTGCTACAACCATATGTCTTCGTTTGTAGCAATCAAACAAGTGGTGTCAGTATCATTCAGATAGAATAAGTTACCTTTTGTCTGCTCACCGGTGCCAATCAGATTTCCTAATTTATTGAAGATCTTTGCCTTCTTATTTTCAAATGCTACTTTGTGACCTAAATTATTCAACTAAGAAACACTGAATAGATTATAATTCAATCCATTTACCCAATAAGAATTTTCACATTTTATCTCGTTATTCAACATTATGGTTCCTCTACCTTCAATTGGATAAGGTGTGTCATTACCCATTCTTACTGAACCACCTTTATAGTACTCAAAAGTCTCAAACTTTTTCTTATCACTGGTCATGTGATGAGTGCAGCCACTATCTGTGATCCAAACATCATTTTTATGAACTTAAGATATGAGAGTTGTTTCTACATACCTTTCTTCATCATCATCTGAATCATCTTTTACTGCTACAAACACCATCTCGATGTCTTCCTCATATTCAGTATCAGTGTCTTCATCTTTGCATTTTGCTAGGTAACTGGCCTTCTTTCCTTTGTCCTTGTAGTCTCGGGTATCTCTTCTTTATGTTTGTCGATAGCTTCTGTAATCACCTCTGTCAGACTTCTTTTCAAATGATTTGTCATTACTTTTGTCATATTTTCTTCTGTTAGTATATCTTGCAGCAAAGTGTCCAATCTGTTTGCAATTAAAACAAACAAGTGGTAATTCACCTTTGTATTTACCTTTTCCTCTCTACATTCTTCTAGCTATAAGTGCTTCCATTTCATCAAGATCATCTCCTTCACTTTCACTATCACTATCTTTTCTCATAGTATTTTTATGACTTGATTTACTTATTCTCATAGAAGTTTTGAATGCAGACTCTATATTTGGTAAGACACTATTATCAAAATTGTTCATCTCAAATGAAATCAATCTTCCAATCAAACTATCTAGAGTAACATTGCTATTTTCTACTGCTCTCATTTCTTGAATGGCAGTTACTCTAATAGCATAGGTAGGCAGTAAGGTTCTTAGAATTTTACTTACCACTATATCTTCTTCTAGTACACCTCCAACTCCTCGAATAGAATTGACTACCTCTTTGATTCTTGTGTTGTATTGTGTGATGTTTTCACCTTCTTTCATTTTGAGATCATCAATTTTTCCTCTAAGGCTTTCTGCCTTGGCTCTCAAAACATTCTTGTCACCACCATGTAAAAGCTTCAATTTGTCCCACATCTGCTTTGCAGTTTTGCAAGTTTTGACATCTTCAAATTCAGCATCGGAGTGTGAGGAAGAAAGCTCTATCATCATGTAGTTGTGCTCATGCTTATCTCTCAATTGTTCAACTATCGGTTCTCTTTTGGGTAACACATATTCAATATCTAAGTATTGAGTAACTTCATTACCAATACCTGATAAGTGGAGTCTTATTCTGCTCTGCCATGAAGCAAAATTATCTTTGTTCAACTTGGGCACATCTCATCTGTTCATCTTGTGATCTTTAGCTTAGGTCTTGAAACCTTCCTTTCTAATCACACAAGCTCTGTTACCAATTTTTAGTAATAACTGAGAGGGGGGGGGGGGGGGGGGAATNGGTGAATCAGTGGCCTAAAAAATTAATCCTTAAATCAACCCTTTAAACTTATAACCACAAATTATGTCTCAAGTTATCTTTTGTCCTACAAGATGGATACCATGAAATAATTATATCAATTTACTACTTGTCAGATTGCTTTGTTAACCCTTCTTCTGTATGTTTACCGATAAGTAGTCATTTATTTACTGAAACACAGTAAATATGCAGAGTATACCGATCAATCCAGAATTAACTATGCAAGATACAAAACAGTAAAGAAATGAATCATACACACATAACACATGGATTTTTAACGTGGAAACCCTGTTAAGGGAAAAACCACTGGGATCGGTACCCCAAATTTTCACTCTTCTGAAGTGAGCCGTGTTAAGATCCAACCCAGTTAAAGGTTAAAAACACACTGTTAGGTGTGACCTTGTTAGAGGATTTAGAAATAGTTTGTCAACTAGTATTTGACATCTAATGTTACCATCCTTGATCAAACACTCACTTGGCCTGTCAATAGGTATCGGGAATATCCAATGCTACTTTTGTGATCAAACTTTTTGATACTCCTTGGGATGTATCTCAATTGTAAAAGACTTTTAAGTCCTGCTCGGTTAAGAGGCTTATATGCTTCAATGGTTAAACTGAAACACTAATGATCTGTTCATGCATACAACTCAATTGCAGATTTTCAGATCTATTGTAAGTCCATTACCTCTCTGATCAATATAATCACTTATACCTTTGCTCCACAATGTTCTGCTCTATGATGCTTGTCTCACTGTTTGTTGGTGTCTGCAGAATCTAGCTCTACCTTCAGCTTGTTGATCAGGACTGAATGAAGACTTTCTTCTCCTTCAGATTTTCTTTAGCATCTTTCCTCTTCTCTTTTTCTTCTCACCTAATTCCCCCATTCGCAATGAATTGGGTTTGTCTCTATATAGACATGATTTCCTCTTTTCTTGGCTTTCTTGATTCTTGGCATGTTCCAAAATTCTTGCCAATAGATTTAAAGAAAACTCCAATTTTATCTCAAAGAGATCTTCTTTCCAACTAGACAAATCAACTTTAAATCAATTACTTATCCCCGGCTTTATTTGGATGATTAAAACAATGATAAGTATTCGTTAACTCTATCTTTAGTTTCTTGACAGCTAAGCATTTTGTCATTTTCTAAACTCTCTTTTCTATCCATCAACACTTTAGTTAGTCATCGGTGATAATTGATTGTTTCATCATTTTGACTTCAATTGTCATCAGGATCTCCGTCCTTTGTTTTCTCCGTCGGGCAACACTAAATTCTGTCCGTCGGGTTACATTGTGTTTTCCTTGTCGGGCAACACTGTAACTCTGCTCATCGGTAATTTTGTGCATTATGTCATCAGGTAACATTGTGACTTTTCCTTTTTACTCTAATCATCGGTGTGCACTCCGTCAGTGTATACAGTCACTTAGTGAATACTTGACTTGTATGCATTACTGATATCATAGCCTTGATTCATTGGTTCTTTGAAGTCTTTGGCAGTGTTTCCATGACCATACATATTATATCAAGTTGACATCAATGAAAATACAATACATTAACTGGTTTAATGCCTTGCATGATCATGAACTTAATATCTTCAAGCATTCAATCAGTTACATGTCATCAAGTAGAACTCTCTGGTTTTCTCCCAGAAGTCCATTCTATAATCCTCCTGCAGTTGATCTAACTTTGTAGCATTGATGTCATAAAGAGGCCATAGAAGCATAGGTGGATGGATGGTAAAGGGGACACCATAGCTCGTGCCTAATCTGTCTACCTAGCTGGATATACTTTGGTTTTCTGTGAATGAATACCTCAAGATTAATAGAACTATGCGACTCTGATTTCTTGAATGCTTCTGGTAGTCTATTCCATCTGTTTCTAGCACCATCCAGGGCTCTCTGAAAAGAAAAATAGGAAATCCCCTTTTATTCTTCATAAACCTCTTCTCTGATATTAAAAATCTTCTTCTTAGTCTCTTCTTTTATGCTTCCATAGGTTAGGCTGAACCAATCTCTTAGCAACACATCAAGTGTACTGCTTTTAGCCCTTAAAGGTAGTGTTTCAGTCTTCTCTTGATCCCTGTAGTTTTCTAGCTTCCTTTCATAATTTGCTTCATTATGCATCCAGGACATTAATGCCCTAAGATGTATATCCCCAATATAAAGTAGAGGATTTCATTCAGTCTCCTTGGGAATAATGAATTTGTGCAGGTATAACTCACATAGTAGATTATGTTGCCAACAAGGAAGGGTTTGATATAGGCCATAGAATTCTTGGGTTGTTTTGAACTCAGAATCTATGTTCTTCAAGGTCATCATCAGTTGAAATAAGAGGAACTTTTCTTTTAAACATATAGAAATCAAATCAACCAACTTCAAGGCATGATCAATTCTCTATTTTTTCCTTTCCAATTGCTCCTTTAGGTATTGTATTTCCTCATTTTGGTCGTTTATCACTCTTTGAATTTTCTTCTTTTCTTCCTTCCATAGGATTGTTTTAAGAACAAATTTAGTGTACAATCCAAAGAGAAGGGACTACAATGTAGGTGGGCCACACTCTTCTAACTGATTATTCCGTTTCCTCTGTTCTTTCCATGCCTTCTCTAAATAGCTGGTGAACCGGGTTATCCGATAAAGCACTAGGGCATTCTATGAGTGGACTAACTGTTGAGGTATTTGAACTTCTTCCTCATTCATTTCTTGAACATTTTGATGACACTCTTCAGGGTCATTTTGACATATTGCAGGCTCATCGTCACATTTCTTCTTTAAATTTTAAGAAATGTCTGGGATTTTAGGTTGAGTTGGGGAATTATCTATAATATATTGCACATGGGGTTCTACAACAGCTTTCTCTGAAGGAAAAGATTGGCACTCTAGGGATACTTGAGGTATTTGTCCTCTCTTTTGAGGACTTCTCCATACATGGGTATCTTCAACCTCTACAACCTTCTTTCTACTAGCTTTATTCGGCCTCTCTGCTGCAAGAGTAGCTGTTGCAAGAACCAATTTCCTTTTCTTTCATTTTGAAGTTGTGGGGTTTTATGGTTCAGTTTCAGGAACAAAAGTTCCTTCACCTAATTTTTCATTTTCCTCTCTCCTGAGAAGAGGTAGGGGCATTGCTCTCAAGAGCAGGTGAAGGTCTATCTTCTTCAAGTTTTTTGGGTTCCATTTCTTGGGTGGCTTTTTCAATAGCTGGCTTAGAGGGTGTTGCATTATCATGGCTGAGTTTCTCAACAGGCTCAACATGAGGTTGCAAGGTTTTAAATTGAACCAACTCTGACCATGCCAAAGGAGAAACTTCCCTAAGGGATTTTCAACTAATAGTTTAATTAGGGCATGGTGGGAGACAAAATTTGCATTCCCCTTTTGGGTTTCCTCGACACTAATACTTAGCATGTTATACAAGAAATTGGGAACATTTACTAGAAGACTATGCCTTACATAGCTAAGTAAATTGAAATGATGTGCATGTATATTTGAAAATATTCCTTGACAGGTCAAGTACCTTATAATGTGTGTTGCTAGCTCATTGAATGGCAGAGGGAGCGACATGCGTATGCATCCTTGCTTGCTAATCTCCAATGGAGGGTCTGTAGGTAGAGTAAACTGGGCTCGAGCTAGCAACACACATTATCTAGTTGCGGATCCTATAACTTCCAAAGACTAGTGGGGGAGAAAGTAAATGAGGTGCTCCTGCAGATTGGTATCTAATGACCGGTCTGTGGCTCATGCATATTCTCAAACCTTAGACAAGAATGTATATTTTGAGTCCCACCAGGCATGCCAGAAAAATAATTGTTGACACCTAAAATTTCTCTAAGGTGTAACAGCCTATGAGAATCTTCAATGAATAGGGGACCTAATGATTTTCACAGAGAAAAATTCAGGATTTTAGAAGTTGACTCTTAGTATTGTTTTGGGGGAAAGGGTTAGATAGTACTGAAATGAAAGGTGATGCATCAAAGCTTAATAATGTTGAATAAACTTAAATGCATAGGTTATTCCAGACATGGAATCTAAAGGTAAACTACAAAACCAACAAACTTAAAGCATAAAAGACAGTCATTCAAAGCCTCTTAACTTACAAACATAAAGTAAAGCATATGGTAATACTTATGAAACATAGAAGCCTAAAAGAGCATAATCTATTTCAACATGTAACACATATGCTAACACTAAACTTCTAAAACAACACATAAACCTACAAGTGAATATTAAATCTTAAGATAAAACCAAAGGACCAAAATGCACGATTGATTTTTATTAATTGATTCAAGTATACAAATACAAATATAAGGCAAAAGAGAGGCTTTCTAATAAGCACGAGAATTCTAAAATTTCTCGAAATTGCCTCCTTCATTACAAAATACATCGTCATATAATGTTGGGAAGGAGAAACCCAAAGACCCAAAATTCTAGGAGAGAAAATGACCCCTAAAAAGATGCGGCATTGCACACTTGGTGGAATAGAGATGCCACTTTCGATGTCGACCTTGAAGGAGAGGTGGCTCACACCCCAATCCGTTAGAAAAATTGGTTCTCATAATGGCTAGGGCGTCTCTAAATTTGTTGATACTTGGACGCATGCACTAATTTGGGTGTAGCCAGAAGGACGCGTGGCTGATAGGTGTGGAGTCTCGCTTTCTTAAAGAATTGCAGTCTCATAATCCCCGCAAGACCTCCACGTACACTCTTCAAAAGTTTGGGATCCACAAGAAAAAGTACTCGGTAGGAGAAGACTATGATATGCGGCACAACAACATTGATGGCCAAAGAAGGCTAGACTCTTTGAAAGGCTCGTGAGATGGCCACGTGCCTAGATTTGTAAAGAAACGGTCACGGTAGCAAAAAGAAAGCTACGAGCACTCAAGGGACATGTGGCGCTTGAGTGGGTTGCTGGGACTAAAGTAAAATGAGTCACTTCAAAATGCACGCCATGTTGATAGGTGGCAGAACATGCAATGTCTATTCGAATGGGCAAAGCAAAGAATAAGGAATGAAGGCAATGAAAGATTACTCTTTTGTGAGGCGATAAAAATATTGTTTACACCTATGAATGCAATTTTTACAATAAAGAAGAGATTTCAAGTCTTTAGTATGGAATAATGTCTTGTAGAAATGTTGGGTCCATAGAGAGAATCCTTAACACATGTCAATGAAGAGAGTAATAGTCGAGCATATGGCATTAAATCTATGATCTACATTAGGAGTATAATGGTTCATTCAAATAACACATGGAAGCCAAACCAAAACAAAATAATAAAAGTTTACTCATCATCCCCTTTTGTATGCCACTAGTCAATTGTTGGCGATATGCAAATATTGCATAGTGTTGTCATTGATGTCAAACTTGGCTGGATATGTAGTATCAAGATGTTTGAAGTATACTCTAAAAAATTGGTGATGTCCAAGTGCTTGTATCAAATTTTGGTTAAGTATTACTATTTCAGTGACAGAGTGGTAGATAGAATTGTTATATTTTGGTCCACATTTCTCCACATTGTAACGTTATGGATTGCAGTTTTATTTTTTGTTTGATGGATATACAAGGAAGTTATATTTTAGGCTTCAAGTGCCAATACCCTTTGTAGGTGAATTGGTGAAGTTGTGAGTATTGGCTTGTAATAAAGACGAAGTGTTTGCTATTGGAATGCTTTGCATTCCTCTGCAATCGATTGTTTCATAACATTGTGATTCTCATATATGTTTTTTTGATGTCAGGAGATGACATGTACATTGCATGTGTTGTGATGGTCTACAAGGTGAATTGAGATTGTTCTATTCTCTTGGTTTACTAGTTCTATATTTTGGTGCCGACTTAAGTAGATTGGGACTATTGTTTGTGTGTGATGTTAAAGGAAAAGTTTTGAGATTTCTTTAGTGACGTGCTAACATGGTTTGATGGTGTACACATTTTGTTTTCCTTCTGCAAGTTATTGGAGATAGTATTCTTGGCCTACAGTTTGTGTTCTACTTGTTTCATTTAATTAGGCCAACCTAATTGATGTAGTTATTTATTACAGAGGATAATAATAATAATAATAATAATAATAATAATAATAATAATAATAATAAAGTCTTTCTTGTGGATTAATGTGTTGGATGAGTGTATGGTGTATGGTGTAAGTATGAAGGTTTGCAAGTGTAGATGATCAGTGAAAGTTGTGAAACATAATGATGAAGATAGTTTATGATGTATAAAGAAGAGAATTGTAATGAACATTTTAGAGGATGTGTTTTGCACTGCAATTCAACAAATACATTTTGTTGTAATCATGTCATATTGTATCTTTCCTTGAAGAAGTGATCTTTAGTTCAAATCCCTTGTATCTTTCCCTAAGGTTGTGCGCCTAAACCTACAAGTCACATCATGAGAAATGAGTTTCATTAGCCTTGAGCCTAAAACTATTGTAATGATTTTTTCATATATTGAGTTGGATCTCACAATGGTTTTTCCCACCATGGGATTTCCACGTAAAATTCTTGGTGTTCTTGTGTGTTGCATGTTCTGTTCTTTTTGTTCACTTATGAAAATGTATAAAATGGAATGAATAAGTCATAATTGGTTAAGTTTTAATATATGTTGATTCACCCCCCTCCTCTTAGCATCCGTAAGTGTTCAACATCACTAATATCCATGTGGCTTGTGTTGAGTCATCACTTTTTAATTATAAAGGATTTAGATTGTCAATGTTAAGATGAAGACTAATACAAACTTAAAGGAATCCTAAGAATAAAAAGTGAAATCATAAACCTCAAACTAAGTTGCAAAGGGATAAACCAAAATATGGGCTTCAAAAGCATCAAAAGCTACTAAGATGAAAATATTGAGCATCATCTTCAAGTTTGATGGTTTGAAATAATGGTTTGTTGTTGTCATGAATTTTAATACAAGTTTATATTATGTTTAGGCATTGGCCTAAGAATTTGATACCATGTCAAATAATAATAAATATTACATTGTAAGAGATCAAGCTAGATCACGGCTTATTGAGGTTGATGAAAATCATATGAGGGATGTCATGGTGCATGTAAACATTGGTGTGCCCTTTATTTCTAGAGACATCAAATTCTTGTAGAGAGATACTTCTCATTTTCAAACTAGTGCCTGAGGCTTTTGCCAAGTAATTTTTAGGCCCAAATATGTTTTGCCTTCATTAATTTCAACATGAAAAATATGGTTGACATCCTCTATATACAATATAGTTGCACTCAAACCAAGTCTAACCACACATCTAGAAGTTCCCTTTCATCATCTTGTAAAACTTCTTTTGCATCTAGTATTTAGTCTAGAGTTTTCATTTTCTACATGTGGATTTTGTTATCTAAATTAATATCCTTCCTCTCACAAAGCTGAATGTATTCCTCATTATGAAGTTAGTACACCTATATAGGATAATTTTTGATTGAGAAATTGACAACTTTAATAGATTGTTTATGGCAAAATTCATCAATATAGTTTGTTTACTATCTAATTTGTTCTTGGCAAATACTCAATATGTGCTTTCTTTCTCTATATTAATGTCATGATTAAGTTTAGAAAATTGGAGTTATTATTGAACTTGAATAGTCTTTGTGTCATTTGGAGAGTTTATGTCTTGATAGTTTATGGACTTCCACTTTTGTTTTATATAGGATGCACTCTTATATGCTTTTTATTTTAACATATTTTAGATTGAGATTTTATTTTTTAAATTGCATGTATTTAGTGTATAATAATTTTATAGAGAAAATATGTACAATCTTTATTTTAAAGGTTTTTAAAAACCTAAATATTTAGGTTGGATAAATAATATAAAAATATACAATTTAACTCCTAAAATTTGATGTATTTGATCTATGTTTCTCCACCCTATGTAATTATGTTTAGTTTTATCTTGATCTTGTACGATACTATTCTCCTTACCACATCTTCATGCATTGCTATCATTCACCCTTAAAACATGTGTTCATGTGTTGATATGTATTCACACACAAGCAATGTGGTAATGAATTCCTTTAGAACTTTATTTAGCTAGGATTAAATATATGAACTTTTTAAAACCTTGGTTAAACTCCTATTTTTACTTTCATATGATATTGAAAATAGAAGATGCATCTAATATCTTGGAGTCAAAATGCCTACCGTTTTACTTACCAAGCATTTGGTTGCATCTTGAATCAAAGTACCTATAATAATATACTAAAATATGATGTGGACCTCTCAAATTGGATGTACATATTTTGATGGTTTTAATTTGATGTGACAATAGTGTTAAATTGTATAATAAGAATAATTCTTGATTTGGAAGAGGAGTTGAGAATTTTTTTTCTTTTGCAATTGAAACCACATTGAAGTGAAACCACCATCCATTGTGTTTAAACTCGCATGTGCAAGATCAATCTAATGCTTGGAAAAGTTGGTTTCCATATAAGATTATTTTAATGTCCTACATGGTGAAGCATTTCAATCTTGACTACATAGAAAAGAGCATGCATGTTGATGCACTGACTAAACATCCACATTGTGTGGTGGAAGATCTTAGACAATGTTAAAAGTAGGGACCAAAAAGAATGAAATTCGGTGGAGATGCCGAGCAAACAACCTAAAAGTCTCTCGAATGAAGAATCCACCTTATCTACGATTATTTCGAACTCTGGAGTGAAGAACATCCAAAAAGAAAGTGGGCGCCAGCACTACTATTCCAACCAGATGAGGTGAAATCAACATACTTTATTGAATCAACGGATGCCCAGATTATATTCTCTAGCAAATTGCCGGAACAGACATGAAGATGGCGATGCCCAGATATTTTACTCAGATTATATTCAGTCGGTGATGGGCACAAATGGGGGGAAACACGAAATGTCGTAACAGTATTACATTGTTGGAAATTTGGATATGGTCGCAAAGCAGAGCTTACTCGGAATTTTCATTTCTGTCCTCTGCTCTTAGACGTGAAGCATCGGAAAACCTAAAAAGGATCTCAACTTTGCGAGGATAGTATACAGTACGGCTCCTTTTTCTCCAGTCTGGGCCCTAACATTTCACAATCCCCCTCTTTAGCACTTGCCTCTCGCTTTCCCTTTCGATTCCTCCCCTCTCTCCCCTTCCTTGGCCGCCTATATTGCCTTATCCTCTCCCACCCTTTCTACACCTCGCTTCTGCTCCCTAACCCTAAATCTTCCACTTTTATTTTCTTTTGGAACTCCAGATCAGATTATGTTTGAGAAGCGAGAGGAATTTCTCTGCTCGCAAGCTGAATTGCGGGAAGAAACGAGCAGAAAATGGCCATGGATGAAGGCCGTGGTGGGGGTACTTACTACGCTGATTATTCTGTCCGCCTCTGTAGTTTTGGCTGGCCTGCATCCGACCAATATTCGGAGCGCAGAGATTGTGTTAGAGGTGAGCAGGTGGATGCAGAGCATCTCCTCTTCCTCATTTTGCCCTTGCCTCTACGTCATCCTTAATATTCTCATTCTCATTCTCGGTCTCAAATCCACCTCCGCCTCTGCCCCTGCCTCGGCCCTGCCTTCCACAATCTCCTCACATTACTACCCTTGCCAATGCTCTCAACTTTATCACAAACCAGAGGCCATATACGAGTCGCATACAAATCCTAGTACTGAAACCCTAACGACATTGAAGCCTGAGAGGAAAGCTGAAGAAACGCAAAGCCTGACTGTAAATGGAAAGAAAATGCTTGAATCTTTGCCAGAGCACAAAGCCGGCGATAAAGTAAAGGCTGCAGAAACTCAGAAGGCACCTGCTTTGGTCCTGCAGAGAAGCTGCAGTGTGAGAGAACTGCATTGCAAAAAAGTGAAGAAGCCGTCCAATCTTTCGAGAGAGAGTAGCCGTACTCAGACAGTTGAGACGTACAAATGTGGCGATGTGGTGCCTGTGGAGGTTATATTTGAGATTTGTAGCGTGGAAGAAGGAGGCGACGGCCATGGCGATAGAGAAACAGAGGGAAATTTGACGTGTGAAGAATTGAATGCAAAGGCAGAATCTTTCATCGGGAATTTCTATCGGGAGTTGAAGATGCAACGAGAAGCCTCGTGGAAGCGTCTCTGCGCACTCTACAGAAGCTGCTGACACCATACTACTGAATCGCTTATCCGTATATCCATTCCCCCTTTGTCTGTGTTGCCGAATACAAAAACAAGAAATTTATTTGTTTGTTTCAAATATATGTAAACTGCCTATCCAAATAGGCTGGTTCAGGTTCTCGCCATTGTTAACATTGTTCATCCATATCTGATGAAGTAGTATCACATGTAATAGTAATATTATTATCGTTTCTTACTGTGCATTAACAGCGCAAGAACATATTTTAGGTACTGTTCTCTGCTGCTGTTACATTGCGTCCTTAGAAAACTTGTCATTTTCTATGCACTGTGGAAATTTCTGCCACAAATTCGTATGTATTAAAATTCTTATTAAGGGAATGTTGAAAATTGTATATCTGCTTTTTCTGTTTGAAGATTGTGAAGATTGTGTGTGAGTTTTTCAGCATCAACATTTCTGATCATATTCTATGATCGATCATTAGAATGAGAGAGTTTAAGAATAATTATAAGATCATATGAAAATCTATTATTGTTAATTTTGATTAAGTTGATAAAAGTGGTATAATTTCCTTTGAAGTCTACAAACTCTCTGATTAGTCTTTATCTTGTTCCTTCATTTCCCATCCAAATTCAGATCTATAATTTGTACTACAGATAATATGTACCTAAAAATGAACTCAAAACTTGGAAGTTCCATATTTAAATGTGTGACCAACCTAACTATTACTAATGCTCATTCAAATGTTTACTCCGAATTAATTATGCTATGATGACTAGATAATGTCTAATTTTATGATATTGTTATACTTATCTTATAGAGGACCTATTGATATTAATTGTTATTTTGTCACACCTAATTTGTAATATATTTTTCTAATTTTGGGCATTGGCCTACAGTGCAGCAGTTGCTACTTCTCTTTGTAATAGTATGATCTTGTGTTTCATTCCCGAAATGGGAGCTTAAATAAACTTAATATAATATATATATATATATATATATATATTTCTAATTTTATAGGTTTACCATTTATTCCTTTAAATGGGGCTAAGTTAATCTCTTCTTATTACTGCATATATTTTATTTTTATTTAGTTAATTATTTTAATCCCATTAGGATGCATCTAAAATAAGATTATTACTAAAGTTAGGTTGCAATTGAATCATGAATTGTCCTTTCCTTATTTAGTATAAATGTACTATGCATATGAGTACTTTTTACTTTATCACACACACACACACTTTGCAATAGAAACAATATTCGCATTACTAACCTAATTTCAACCATCTTTCAAGTAGGGGAATGATTTTGTTCTCACATGTTCACATGACAAAACATGCGTCAATAAAGATAGTACTATGAGACATACATGGGAATTTTGACAAGTGATCATAAATACAAAGTATTGTTCAAACATCATTTAGATTGCCAAAACCTAAATAAAATCCACAAAAATGCAAAAAGAAAAAAATTAAAATTAAAAAAATGATTTTAAAAATGAATGGAAAAATATGCAAGAACTATCTGTCCTCTATATTAATAATTTGTTGATACAATGTTTAAATGTAAGTGAGGTGGTTCTCTTATAAACATTTCCAGAGACTTACACAAAGATGTTGCCTACAAAATAATTGTGCATTATTTAAATGATGACATGTACAAGTGGCATAAGAAACTTGTCATGAACTAAATACACTCATCGACAAAGGTAGAGGTAATCTTCTTACATTTGGAATATATTTGTTCAATATTTTAAGGTAAAAATTCATCCCCTAAGCCTCCAAATGCCAGGCTTGGCTTGCATAAGTAATAGGTTTATACTTATATTCCTTTAAAGGGGCTAAGTTGATCCTAAATGAAGTTCACAAGGTTTCAATTAGTCTATATCTCGTGAGATTTTATATAACTCCCCGTCGGGAAGCTTAGAGAACTAACATCAAATAACATAACTGCAGATAACATTTTCTAATTTAACTTAGAACATAACATCATTGAATTACTTAAAATACATAAAAGGTGAACATGCACATGGAGAAGCTACAAACATAACTATCTATGCTCTCTGAGATCCCCAAATGTCGTTACCATTAACAAGACTAGTCATTGTACATAACTATAAAAAATCCTAAAGAAATTAGTTGGTAACAAATACGCTTTCAAAATCAAATAAGGGTTCTCGCATTGTCCTTTTAGTGAATGAAAGTACACATACACTTAAAGATAAATATAAATATTCCCTAATCACAAATGTGTCTTCTAAATGATTACATCAATCTTCAAGAGGAGAATCAAAATGTCAAATACATTTTCAATATATAATTACAAAGCTTAATAAGAACATTAATATAATGCATCAATAAAGTGTTGAAGAAGAAAAGTGTAACTGAAAACCTTCCAATGCTCAATTACCTGCCCATAAGAACACAAGCAACAAAAAATCAACAAGAGATAAACACATAAATAATAATCAAAAGAAATACGACCAAGCAGAATAATATCATGGGTCTCTATGCAATATGTACACAGGATTGGATTCTAGATGTACATGAAGGAGAGAATGTCATCGCATAGCCTCAACATGAGTTACCTTGGCAATCTCTCAAGATCCTAGCTCCCATTTGACAGCTCATGTTGAATTGAACAATCCTTTCATGAAGACAAGGAGGTTTGATTTTCTAGGTCAACATCCCTTGGATGGCTAGGCTTTCCTGATCACATCCGTAGTCTATACGAGTGCTCAAGGCCATGGACAGGTCATCATTTTATCTTATTTAATGTGCATTATCCCATTCACCCTAATTCATTAATTATGTTATCACTTGATTACAACTCTCCAATAGATTACCCTGCCAGCCTCTTTAGGGCCCCGACCCCCATTGAGTGTCACTCTACCTTGACGACTCTAGACATCCATCCTAAGATAAAATCATAAATCATATAGCACACAGATATGTACATATAAAGTAATTTAAAATTCCTCAATATAAACTCATGACATGGAGATAAGTTATGTTTCCACCTCATAGTTTGGGTCATAACAACAAATTCGTGAAGTCTCCATAGGAGACAAATTTGAAAATAAACCATGTAAAGTACTGTATCATCTTAAAATGGAAGCACTTCCATGTTAAGATCATTTAGCCCTCCTTAGGGGATGTATTTGACCTCCATTACATCATCCCCTCATTTCTGCATCATTCCCCCCTGATCTGCTCCTCCTTATACCACTTTTCGGACTGATTTCTGCATTCTGGGTTGCAGGACTCTGTTTCTGGGATACAGGGACAGGGTTGACCTC
>MU224447.1:247677-263032 GCA_018584345.1 Thuja plicata
TATTTGTGTATTTGAGGGTGAAAGAAAGGAGCATCTTATCTTCCCTTAATCACAATTACAATTGCAATATACAATCAATCAAATTCAAGTAAGTGGAAAGTGGGGTTAAGGAAATTAACACAAATAAAAATAAACCACAATTTTCCTCCTTTACATTTAGGTAACATTTTTCCATCCATTTTATATGTTACAAGTACGAACCTATTATATTCATAAGAATATGAAAATTAATTATCTCAAACATAATTTTTTTTGTGGAAAAATCCATACATGCATGAAGGACATGAAATATAAATATATTCACAAGTGTCAACTTCATTTTAAGGAACACATACAAATTACGACCATACAAGTAATTAACTATTTACCCTCTTAATGAATACGTATGCACCAAATCCATTAGAAAATGCTAATACATATAAAGAACTAATGAACACGATATTTACCACATGTGAAAAGTGATTCTATTATTTTACGACAAATATTTTATTTTATGTTTCTTTAATAATAGTTCAGAATTTAGAGACTTGATATTTCTACATGCCCACCAGAATTAGTTTGAAAGCTTCTGCTAGAAATTGTGAGTACTCTTAAATATTTTAGTGGTCACCCCCAAACAAGTGATGGATCACTTGTGACTAGATACATGATAATTATAATGCATAAACCAGATAATAATAAACATTGGAAAAAGGATGCAATCAATTTACAACTATTATGCCTTGTGTACAACGAGCCCAACTCAAGTAGTATATTTCCCATTTTGTATAGAACATTTCCTTAAATTACATCAATCCAAAGTACTGAACATCGCAAAGTTTTAGATATTATACAAGAAGGTATAATCATTAATCAAATGAATTGAGTAGTTCATAAATTTAGACTCAATATAACAAGAAACAAACATGAACAAAGCGACCAAAAACTTGACATAACAACATGGACAATTTGTGTTTGATTACATTCATGACTTGTAAGATCATTTAAAAAAACATCTATCATGTGCAACATACTTAGCCTATAATGAATCAACAACAACCTTTATGCCTCATATTACTGGTCCAAACTCTCTGTTATACTTCCTTATATAAAACAATGAAATTACAAGCACAATTATGTCATCTTTTATTAGAGCCACACTTACAAAAAAATGCATAAAAGAAATGATCAGAAGATATAAATCATAGGTTTGAATCTCACTGTTATTGAGGTGATAGGAGAATACTCAAGAGAGTTTCACACATGAAGTAATTGAAAATAAAGTTGATAAACAACAATAAGGATTTTATAGAATGTTGGTAAATCAATAGAAGCATTCAACGAATTATGCTTAGGACGACTTTAACAAAGGATTATAGTGCAAATTATAGAATTTTGCATCTATAGCTGCATAGATCTAGCTGAAAGAAAAAAATAAACTTGTAGGAAAATTACAAAATCACAGAGAGAAATAGAGCCTCTCAGAAAATAAAAATAAATTAATCATTATGTATCCTTACATTTCAAAGCATGAGATTTATACAAAGTTAACCACAATATTAACTGAAATTACGGTGAAGAACAATTGGATAAAGATCACTTATCCTATAGCTGGTCTTATGCATGAAAGACAATCACCTATAATCTGTGCAGTAGAAAAAGGATTTGACTGAGAATAACAACCTCTCATTCGTAAATTACGGATTAGAACAGAAGGTGACTAAGAGTTAGATTAAACACCAACAGCTCCCCTTAATTATAACTAAGGAGAAAATAAAAACTAGATGGAAGGAAGGAGGAAAGAGGGAAAAACCCAGTGGGAACAACCCCCCNCACCCCCCCCCCCCCCCCCCCCCCCCCTCAAAAATTAACACTAATCTGCATGGCAGTTACAATGCTGTAGTATCCTTCATTCTGAGGTCTCGCAGAAAGTAAAAATGAAAAGATGAGGCCCATATGCACCTTCAGAAAGAAGAGAAAGAATGCTAATATAGAATGTAGCATAGTGAATGGTGTAGTAGGTTCCTTTGCAACAAATAATGCCTCTTCCTTTTGGAAGATAAAAACCTCAAGCTATCAAACTACTGAATTCCCACTCAACTGAAATGCATGAAGGAATCAAGATGAATGGTTCTGCTAAAAAATCAGGCATCTCCTAAGAGGGCAAATAGGTGTCCTTCAAATTTTGTACGAAATTATCCACACTCATATTAAATTGTGAGGAATGATAATGTAGAGAATGAGAAAGAGAATCAGAATGTTCCCTTACAATAATTGAAAAAGAATCACCCTTATCAAAGAGAAGATGTATGCAATCAATAGTGTCATCTAGATCCGAAATGAGGGATTCTAAACACAAAAAATAGATGTCTGATAGAAATTGATCCCATGGAACTAAATCCAGAAGACAAGAATGAACCTGTTGAAGAGAGTCTGTAGTAGCATTTGAAGTAGCTGAGATCTCTGTCAAACTAGCAAGTGGAGGTGACTGAATAGCTTCCAATATTGGAGATGTAGAAAGAGGAAAATTTGGAGGAGATGTCTCTGTATAATCAAGACAATCAAGACTCTTCCAATAAGAAAGTTCCTCTTCAGTGTCATCGTCATACATAGGATCATCATCATTATCAAGGGAGAGAAGCATATATATAGCTGGATTATCTGGCAATGGAGATTCAGTTGAATCTCCATATCTTTCCCATAGATTGGCCCAAAGAGTGTGAGGGAACTCAATGTGTGATAGATCCCATGATGTGCGGTCGTCAACACCTAAACCCATTAATCCTAAGACATGATCACTTCTACTTTCCCAAGCAGATTTCTGCCAACATGAACTTGGTTCAGGAATAAGTCCATACAAATGTGGCAATAGATGAATCCATCGACAATGCTTTAGAATTCCATCACGCCAAGACTTATAATTTCCTTCTTCCAAAGTGATGACAGATGGGTGACTTTTTATTCTCATTTTAACCCTAGACTACCCCTTTTTTGGAACTTTATTTTCATTTCATGAATACAGAAAAGAAATTAAGAAACCCTCAAGATAATGAGAAAAAAACTCATTCTAAAATATAGCTCTGACATTCTGTACCTGCAAAAAAAATGCCTTACTCTCCTTCCTAGCTCCCATGTGCTCTGATACCATGTAGAATTTTGCAGCTATAGCTGCATAGATCTAGCTGAAAGAAAAAAATAAACTTGCAGGAAAATTACAAAATTACAGAGAGAAACAAATCTGTTCAAAAAATAAAAAATGAATTAATCATTATGTATCCTTACATTTCAAAACATGAGATTTATACAAAGTTAACCAAAGTATTAACTGAAATTACGGTGAAGAACAATTGGATAAAGATCACTTATCCTATAGCTGGTCTTATGCATGAAAGACAATCACCTATAATCTGTGCAGTAGAAAAAAGATCTGACTGAGAATAACAGCCTCTCGTCTGTAAATTACAGATTAGAACATAAGGTGACTAAGAGTTATATTAAACACCAACACAAATTGTACACAACATATTAGAAGGTGGTAGTAGCATAGAGAACGACTAAGGAAGAATGTGCTCAGTCAATGCATAAAGATTGCGTGCTAACACATGACGCTGCAATAAGGGGTGGTTTCAAGCTATAACAAGGGTGGTTTATTTAGGTTTGTAAATAGAGCATAATAGAAGTACCAAATAAGAAAGAAAACATAGCTCGTAGCCAGTAGACCAAATCATTCAATCCAAAGTCGGTCTTGTTCCAAGATTGATGCCCACATTTAATATGTACATGAACATTATACAGGGCCTTATTTATTAAAATAAAAAAAAACCAAAAATAATGATTACAGCAAGCCTTTTTAACACAGTCAAACATATATAAAAGTTACTCGAACTAGCCTCATCATTTAATCGACGATGTAATATATTCTAGATTCATTCAACAATATTAATCCATTTCCTTTTCCATACCCAATCAATTCAATGATAACAGGAGACAACACAAAAAGGAAGCCCTACCTCAAACAATGTGGTAGGACAAGAATGGAAAAGTTGCACAAGCACATATCCCTGCCAAGCACTTCCCAAATAGCAGGGCCAATCTCTAGATATTAATCCCAAACTAAATTCAATCTCCCCCAAATCTATTTCAAATCTCCCCCAGAGAAAATCACCCCAAAATTTCAAAATGACATCTATGGGATTGCACATTTCAACAAACTTATAACCACCCAAATCATACGAAGGTATTATTTTATAAGACATTACTTAACTATATTGTTTAAATATTAATAATATTAAACTTCAGATCATGTTTGAGAAGCGAGAGGAATTTCTCTGCTCGCAAGCTGAATTGCGGGAAGAAAGGAGCAGAAAATGGCCATGGATGAAGGCCGTGGTGGGGGTAATTACTACGCTGATTATTCTGTCCGCCTCTGTAGTTTTGGCTGGCCTGCATCCGGCCAATATTCGGAGCGCAGAGATTGTGTTAGAGGTGAGCAGGTGGATGCATAGCATCTCCTCTTCCTCCTTTTGCCCTTGCCTCTACGTCATCCTCAATATTCTCATTCTCATTCTCGGTCTCAAATCCACCTCCGCCTCTGCCCCTGCCTCGGCCCTGCCTTCCACAGTCTCCTCACATTACTACCCTTGCCAATGCTCTCAACTTTATCACAAACCAGAGGCCATATACGAGTCGCATACAAACCCTAGTACTGAAACCCTAACGACATTGAAGCCTGAGAGGAAAGCTGAAGAAACGCAAAGCCTGACTGTAAATGGAAAGAAAATGCTTGAATCTTTGCCAGAGCACAAAGCCGGCGATAAAGTAAAGGCTGCAGAAACTCAGAAGGCACCTGCTTTGGTCCTGCAGAGAAGCTGCAGTGTGAGAGAACTGCATTGCAAAAAAGTGAAGAAGCCGTCCAATCTTTCGAGAGAGAGTAGCCGTACTCAGACAGTTGAGACGTACAAATGTGGCGATGTGGTGCCTGTGGAGGTTATATTTGAGATTTGTAGCGTGGAAGAAGGAGGCGACGGCCATGGCGATAGAGAAACAGAGGGAAATTTGACGTGTGAAGAATTGAATGCAAAGGCAGAATCTTTCATCGGGAATTTCTATCGGGAGTTGAAGATGCAACGAGAAGCCTCGTGGAAGCGTCTCTGCGCACTCTACAGAAGCTGCTGACACCATACTACTGAATCGCTTATCCGTATATCCATTCCCCCTTTGTCTGTGTTGCCGAATACAAAAACAAGAAATTTATTTGTTTGTTTCAAATATATGTAAACTGCCTATCCAAATAGGCTGGTTCAGGTTCTCGCCATTGTTAACATTGTTCATCCATATCTGATGAAGTAGTATCACATGTAATAGTAATATTATTATCGTTTCTTACTGTGCATTAACAGCGCCAGAACATATTTTAGGTACTGTTCTCTGCTGCTGTTACATTGCGTCCTTAGAAAACTTGTCATTTTCTATGCACTGTGGAAATTTCTGCCACAAATTCGTATGTATTAAAATTCTTATTAAGGTAATGTTGAAAATTGTATATATGGTGGCTTTTTCTGTTTGAAGATTGTGTGTGAGTTTTTCAGCATCAACATTTCTGATTATATTCTATGATCCATCATGAGAATGAGAGAGTTTAAGAATAACTATAAGATCATGTGAAAATCTATTATCCTTAATTTTGATTAAGTTGATAAAAGTCGTATAATTTCCTTTGTTCATTTCCCATCCAAATTCAGATCTATAATTTGCATTACAGATAATATGTACCTAAAAATGAACTCAAAACTTGGAAGTTCCATATTTAAATGTTTGACCAACCTAACTATTACTAATGCTCATTCAAATGTTTACTCGGAATTAATTATGCTATGATGACTAGATAATGTCTAATTTTATGATATTGTTATACTTATCTTAAAGATGACCTATTGATATTGATTGTTATTTTGTCACACCTAATTTGTAATATATTTTTCTAAGTTTATAGGTCTACCATTTATTCCTTTAAATGGGGCTAAGTTAATCTCTTCTTATTACTACATATATTTTATTTTTATTTAGTTAACTATTTTAATCCCATTAGGGTGCATCTAGAATAAGATTATTACTAAAGTTAGGTTGCAATTGAATCATGAATTGTCCTTTCCTTATTTAGTATAAATGTACTAGGCATATGAGTACTTTTTACTTTATCACACACACTTTGCAATATAAACAATATTCACATTAATAACTTAATTTCAACCATCTTTCAAGTAGGGGAATGATTTTGTTTTCACATGTTCACATGACAAAACATGCATCAATAAAGATAGTACTAGGAGACATACATGGGAATCTTGACAAGTGATCATAAAGACAAAGTATTGTTCAAACACCATTTAGATTGCCAAAACCTAAATAAAATCCACAAAAATGCAAAAAGAAAAAAATTAAAATTAAAAAATGATTTTAAAAATGAATGGAAAAATATGCAAGAACTATTTGTCCTCTATATTAATAATTTGTTGATACAATGTTTAAATGTAAGTGAGGTGGTTCTCTTATAAACATTTCCAGGGACTTACACAAAGATGTTGCCTACAAAATAATTGTGCATTATTTAAATGATGACATGTACAAGTGGCATAAGAAACTTGTCATGAACTAAATACACTCATCGACAAAGGTAGATGTAATCTTCTTACATTTGGAATATATTTGTTCAATATTTTAAAGCAAAAATTCATCCCCTAGGCCTCCAAATGCTAGGCTTGGCTTGCATAAGTAATAGGTTTATACTTATATTCCTTTAAAGGGGCTAAGTTGATCCTAAATGAAGTTCACAAGGTTTCAATTAGTCTCTATCTCGTGAGATTTTATGTAACTCCCCGTCGGGAACCTTAGAGAACTAACATCAAATAACATAACTGCAAATAAGATTTTCTAATTTAACTTAGAACATAACATCATTGAATTATTTAAAATCAATAAAAGGTGAACATGCACATGGAGAAGCTACAAACATAACTATCTATGCTCTCTGAGATCCCCAAATGTTGTTACCATTAACAAGACTAGTCATTGTACATAACTATAAAAAATCCTAAAGAAATTCGTTGGTAACAAATACGCTTTCAAAATCAAATAAGGATTCTCGCATTGTCCTTTCAGTGAATGAAAGTAAGCATACACTTAAAGATAAATATAAATATGCCCTAATCACAAATGTGTCTTCTAAATGATTACATCAATCTTCAAGAGGAGAATCAAAATGTCAAATACATTTTCAATATATAATTACAAAGCTTAATAAGAACATTAATATAATGCACCAATAAAGTGTTGAAGAAGAAAAGTGTAACTAAAAACCTTCCAATGCTTAAATACCTACCCATAAGAACACAAGCAACAAAAACTCAACAAGAGATAAGCACATAAATAATAATCAAAAGAAATACGACCAAGTAGAATAATATCATGGGTCTCTATGCAATATACACAGGATTGGATTCTAGATGTACATGAAGGAGAGAATGTCATCGCATAGCCTCAACATGAGTTACCTTGGCAATCTCTCAAGATCCTAGCTCCCATTTGACAGCTCATGCTGAATTGAACAATCCTTTCATGAAAACAAGGAGGTTTGATTTTCCAGGTCAACATCCCTTGGATGGCCAGGCCTTCCTGATCACATCCTTAGTCTATACGAGTGCTCAAGGCCATGGACAAGTCATCATTTTATCTTATTTAATGTGCATTATCCTATTCACCCTAATTCATTAATTATGTTATCACTTGATTACAAACTCTCCAATAGATTACCCTGCCAACCTCTTTAGGGCCCCAACCCCCATTGAGAGTCACTCTCCCTTGACGACTCTAGACATCCATCCAAAGATAAAATCATAAATCATGTAGCACACGAATATGTACATATAAAGTAATTTAAAATTCCACAATATAAACTCATAACATGGAGATTAGTTCTGTTGCTACCTCATGGTTTGGGTCATAAAAACAAATTCATGAAGTCTCCATAGGAGACAAATTTGAAAATAAACCATGTAAAGAATGAACCTATTATATTCATAAGAATATGAGAATCAATTATCTCAAACATAATTAGTTTTGTGGAAAAATCCATACATGCATGAAGGACATGAAACATAAATATATTCACAAGTGTCAACTTCATTTTAAGGAACACATACAAATTATGACCATACAAGTAATTAACTATTTACCCTCTTAATGAATACGTATACACCAAATCCATTAGAAAATGCTAATACATAAAGAAAGTTAATGAACATGATATTCACCACATGTGAAAAGTGATTCTATTATTTTACCACAAATATTTTATTTTATGTTTCTTTAATAATAGTTTAGAATTCAGAGACTTGATATTTCTACATGCCCACCAGAATTAGTTTGAAAGCTTCTGCTAGAAATTGTGAGTACTCTTAAATATTATAGTGGTCACCCCCAAACAAGTGATGGATCACTTGTGACTAGATACATGATAATTATAATGAATAAACCAGATAATAATAAACATTGGAAAAAGGATGCAATCAATTTACAACTATTATGCCTTGTGTACAATGAGCCCAACTCAAGTAGTATATTTCCCACCTTGTATAGAACATTTCCTTAAATTACATCAATCCAAAGTACTGAACAACCCAAAGTTTCAGACATTATACAAGAAGGTATAATCATCAATCAAATGAATTGAGTAGTTCATAAATTTAGACTCAATATAACAAGAAACAAACATGAACAAAGCGACCAGAAACTTGACATAACAACATGTACAATTTGTGTTTGATTACATTCATGACTTGTAAGATCATTTAAAAAAATGTCTATCGTGTGCAACATACTTAGCCTATAACGAATGAACAACAACCTTTATGCCTCATATTACTGGTCCAAACTCTTTGTTAGACTTCCTTGTATAAAACAATGAAATTACAAGCATAATTATGTCATCTTTTATTAGAGCTGCACTTACAAAAAAACACATAAAAGAAATGATCAGAAGATCTAAATCATAGGTTTGAATCTCACAGTTATTGAGGTGATAGGAGAATACTCAAGAGAGTTTCACACATGAAGTAATTGAAAATAAAACTGATAAACAACAATAAGGATTTTATAGAATGTTGGTAAATCAATAGAAGCATTCAATGAACTATGCTTAGGATGCCTTTAACAAAGGAATATAATGCAAATTGTAGAATTTCACAGCTATAGCTGCATAGATCTAGTTGAAAGAAAAAAATAAAATTGCAGGAAAATTACAAAATTGCAGAGAGAAACATAGCTTCTCAGAAAATAAAAATAAATTAATCATTATGTATCCTTACATTTCAAAGCATGATATTTATACAAAGTTAACCACATTATTAATTGAAATTACGGTGAAGAACAGTTGGATAAAGATCACTTATCCTATAACTGGTCTTATGCATGAAAGACAATCACCTATATTCTATGCAGTAGAAAAAGGATCTGACTGAGAATAACAACCTCTCATCTGTAAATTATAGATTAGAACAGAAGGTGACTAAGAGTTAGATTAAACACCAACACCCCCCCTTAATTCTAACTAAGGAGAAAATAAAAACTAGATGGAATGAAGGAGGAAAGAGGGAAAAACCCAGTTGGAACAAAACCCCCCCTCAAAAATTAACACTAATCTGCATGGCAGTTACAATGTTGTAGTATCTTTCATTCTGAGGTCTCGGAGAAAGTGAAAATGAAAAGATGAGGCCCATGTGTGCCTTCACAAAGAAGAGAAATAATTCTAATACAGAATGTAGCATAGTGAATGGTGTAGTAGGTTCCTTTAGAACAAATAATGCCTCTTCCTTTTGGAAGATAAAAACCTCGAGCTATCAAACTACTGAATTCCCACTCAACTGAAATGCATGAAGGAATCAAGATGAATGGTTCTGCTAAAAAATCAAGTATCTCCTCAGAGGGCGAATAGATCTTCTTCAAATTCTGTGCGAAATTATCCACACTCATATTAAATTGTGAGGATTGATAACATAGAGAATGAGAAAGAGAATCAGAATGTTCCCTTACAATAATTGAAAAAGAATCACCCTCATCAAAGAGAAGATGTATGTAATCAATAGTGTCATCTAGATCCGAAATGAGGGATTCTACACAAAAAAAATATATGTCTGCATGCACTGATAGAAATTGATCCCATGGAACTAAATCCAGAAGACAAGAAGGAACCTGTTGAAGAGAGTCTATAGTAGCATTTGAAGTAGCCGAGATCTTTGTCAAACTAGCAAGTGGAGGTGACTGAATAGATTCCAATATTGGAGATGTAGAAAGAGGAAAATTTGGAGGAGATGTCTCTGTGTAATCAAGACAATCAAGACTCTTCCAATAAGAAAGTTCCTCTTCAGTGTCATCGTCATACATAGGATCATCATCATTATCAAGGGAGAGAAGCATATCTATAGCTAGATTATTTGGGAATGGAGATTCAGTCAGATCTCCATATCTTTCCCATAGATTGGCCCAAAGAGTGCGAGGGCACTCAATGTGTGATAGATCCCATGATGTGCGGTCTCCAACACTTAAACCAATTAATCCTAAGACATGATCATTTCTACTTTCCCAAGCAGATTTCTTCCAACATGAACTTGGTTAAGGAATAAGTCCATACAAATGTGGCAATAGATGAATCCATCGACAATGCTTTATAATTCCATCACGCCAAGACTTATAATTTACTTCTTCCAAAGTGATGACAGATGGATGACTTTTTGTTCTCATTTTAACCCTAGACTACCCCTTTTTTGAAACTTTATTTTCAGTTCATGAATACAAAAAATAAATTAAGAAACCCTTAAGATAATGAGAAAAAAACTCATTCTAAAATAGCTCTGACATTCTATACCCGCAAAAAAAATGCCTTACTCTCCTTCCTAGCTCCCATGTGCTCTGATACCATGTAAAATTTTGCAGTTATAACTGCATAGATCTAGCTGAAAGAAAAAAATAAACTTGCAGGAAAATTACAAAATTACAGAGAGAAACAAAGATGCTCAGAAAATAAAAAATGAATTAATCATTATGTATCCTTACATTTCAAAGCATGAGATTTATACAAAGTTAACCAAAGTATTAACTGAAATTACGGTGAAGAATAGTTGGATAAAGATCACTTATCCTATAGCTGGTCTTATGCATGAAAGAAAATCACCTATAATATGTGCAATAGAAAAAGGATCTGACTAAGAATAACAGCCTCCCGTCCATAAATTATAGATTAGAACAGAAGGTGACTAAGAGTTATATTAAACACCAACACAAATTGTACACAACATATTAGAAGGTGGTAGTAGCATAGAGAACGACTAAGGAAGAATGTGCTTATTCAATGCATAAAGATTGCATGCTAACACATGACGTTTCTCTATAATTAAATCCAAAGGAGTATGAAATGACATTTAAATATCATTATTAGGCTGCAATAAGGGGTGGTTTCAATCTATAACAAGGGTGGTTTATTTAGGTTTGTAAATAGAGCATAATAGAAGTACCAAAGAAGAAAGAAAACATAGCTCGTAGCCAGTAGACCAAATCATTCAATCCAAAGTCGGTCTTGTTTCAAGATTGATGCCCACATTTAATATTTACATGAATATTATACAGGGCCTTATTTATTAAAATAAAAAAAACCAAAAATAATGATTACATCAAGCCTTTTTAACACAGTCAAACATATATAAAAGTCACTCGAACTAGCCTCATCATTTAATCAATGATATAATATATCTAGATTCATTAAACAATATTAATCCATTTCCTTTTCCATACCCAATCAATTCAATGATAACATGAGACAACACAAAAAGGAAGCCCTACCTTAAACAATGTGGTAGGAGAAGAATGGAAAAGTTGCACAAGCACAGATCCCTGCCAAGCACTTCCCAAATAGCAGGTCCAATCTCTAGATATTAATCCCAAACTAAATTCAATCTCCCCCAAAACTATTTCAAATCTCCCCCAGAGAAAATCCCCCCAAAATTTCAAAATGACATCTATGGGATTGCACATTTCAACAAACTTATAACCACCCAAATCATACGAAGGTATTATTTGATAAGACATTACTTAACTATATTTTTTAAATATTTATAATATTAAAGTTCTATTTATTAATTAGGTCATGAAATATTAATTTTTTTCCATTAACAATCATAGTGTATTTTTCAATTTATATAAGAATATTTTTAATTTAATTGAAATGATATAATTACACGACACAAATTTTCTCCATGATTAATAGTGAAATTTATTAATTAATAAATCTCATGACATAATTTTGACAAGTCATTAACATGGATAATAAAACTAATTCCATAATGACCTAATAAAAACATCAATTACTGGCATCATTAAAAGTTGTTCAAAGTAACCAAATATTTAAGCCCATATATGAAACCAATGATGAATCCAAATAGTAAAATATTAGAGTGATTGAGTGGGTATTATATCCCCCCATAGAACTAGGCTTACTCCTAGAAGCCTACAAATAAATAAGGATACAAGTATCTCATTCGTGAAGAATCCTCTCATGATGTTGAAGCCTCATCATTTGAGTCCCATTGGATCCTTACCCGCTTGATGTCTCGACCCCTGGGGTCAGCCTGAAATACTAAAGCATGCACACAGGCTCCAAAGAAAGTTTCTCATCCTCAACTTGAAAATATTTCCAATCAAGAACCTGTGTCACATCATGAATATACTATCTAAGAACATAACCATGAAACACATTGTGGATGTGAGATAGGCTCGGTGACAAGGAAAGACAATAGGCTACAAGACTAATTCTCCCCAGAATCTCAAAAGGTTTGAAAAAATGAGGTGCTAAATTAGAACCATTTCCATAATGGATCAAACTCTCCCATGACCGCACACTAACAAATATATGATCACCTACCTAGAACTAGAAATCCACTCAGTGAGCATCTGCGTACTTTTCTGACGATCATGAGTTGTGATCAAATTCTCATGAATGAAAACTACCTAAATTGCTCCATCTCTCAAAGCATCTTAGGACCCAAGAGAATGTGATCCTCTAACTAATCTCATATCAAAGAATTACAACATGGATGACCATATAGATCCTGGAAAGGAGACATACCAATCTAGCTATGATATCCATTATTTTAATCAATATTGACTAGATACAAGTTGATCTCCCACCTATATTTTTTATCCATAACATACATGTGAAGCACGTCTTTTAAAACCCAATTAACTTTCTATGTTTTCCCATTAGTCTTGGAATGATAAGTTGAATTGAAGTTCAACTAACCTCACAAACCATATTGAAGAGAAGACCACAATACACAAGTAAAAACTGGATCTTGATCTAAATGATTCTGCGAGGAATCCCATGTAAATGCACAATGTCCTTCATGAACACCTATACCACTAATGTTGCAGTATAAAATGATTGAATAAGAGAGAAGTGTGCCACCTTTGAAAACATATATATGGTGACCATAACAGAATCATTGTGGTGTGAATAAATTGGCAACCCCATTATAAAATCCATCGTGATAATATCTCATTTATATTATAGAACAAGTTTTGGTTGCAAAAGTCATGCGTTCCATGTTGATGCTCTTCCTTCACCCACCGACACTCCAAACATCTAGCTCCAAAATATGCAATATCAATTTTCATTCTTGACCAATAGTATAATTATTTAAGGTTGGTATGCATCTTCTTATGCTAGGATATGTTGCATAAGGAACATGATGCGTCTCTGATAAAATCAATGTGTGGAGATCATTTTCCAATGGAACATAAATATGGCCAAGATGGCACAAGAGATCGTCTGAATCTAAAGATTCCTAAAAAAATTTCTTCAAGGGACCTCTCAAACTCAATATATGCCCTTGCCTCCTAATAAAATATACCTCTAGGAAGTGCCTGAAGAACACAGTCTCACAAATCAACTCCTAGGTTCATAAAAAAAATCGCATGCCTCCTCCTACTTAGAGAATTTTCTACCACATTCTCCTTACCCTAAATGTAGCGGACCTTGAAATCATACTCACACAATAACTCCATCCAGCATCATTGTCTAACATTCAAGTTTGGTTGGGTAAAGATGTACTACAAACTGTGATGATCATTGTATAATTCAAACCAATGACCCAACAAAAAGTTCCTCCAGTGTACAAGTGCATGAACAATAGCTGCTAGCTCCAAGTCATGGGTAGGATAGTTCATCTCATGATCCTTAAGTTTATGAGACTCATAAGAAATCACATGTCCACCTTGCATAAGAAGTGCCCCTATTTCTTCCAAAGATGCATCAATACATACCACAAAATCACCTACTGGATCAAGAACTACCAAAATAGGACTGGTTGATTGCTCCTTAAGAGAATGAAATGTTGTCTTGCATTTCTTAGACCAAAAATTTGTCTTCCCTTTCTACTAAAGAGTGGTGGAGATTTGATTCTGAACAGTTGATTGTTTGTATGTTTGTCATTGATGACAACATATAATACACAGTAGTAATTCTGTATGAACTTATCTGAATGATAACATGAAGACTTGCGTGGATAGATACATGTTGTTGACATGTTTATTATGTTATGATCATACACACAGACCTAGATATGATGTTTTAGTAAAGTTATGCAATTATGTTATTAGCAGTTACAGTTCTGGAAGCATAATTGTTTAGGGCCGACGTATATAACATGTTACATGAGTTGCGCCTATCTTTAGGATATGCATGTGTATATTCATGTTTATTTATGAGTTGATGATACAAATCCAAAGGTGCCAAATGTGTTTCAAGATGATTGCAAAGTTATGGTTAATTTGGTGAGGCCGATTCAGTGAAGCGTCGCATCTGTTCAGCATTGACTTGCGTGGACTTAATATTGTTTGTGTGCTTAGTTAAGCCGACTAAGATATTGATGAAGTGTTTCTAAGAGCTGACATGACCTTATAATTTGGAGAAGATACTTATATTAGTTCAATTGTGATACGCCAAGTGTGAATGATATGAAATGTGAAGAAAGATGTACATAGCAGATTATCAAAGTTGGTTCATTCATTAAGGATCTATGTGAAGAAGAAGTGAAAGATTGTAATACACTGGAATTGATCAAGACAGTAGGTCTACTCTATAGTTCATCATCAGATATAGTGCATATCTGTTATTCAGAAGGTTGTAGCCTTCACCATCAAGCGGTGAGCTTTTGGATAGTGAGTCCACCACCCCTAACAGGGTTACTTGTAAAAGACTCCTAACAGGGTCCGACCCTTAACCAGGTCACTATACTTATTGCATTGTATTGTACAACTCCTAACAGGGTTG
>MU224447.1:303375-315941 GCA_018584345.1 Thuja plicata
TTTTTATTTGAACTATACAATTGAAAAATCAATTGCATAATTTGATTAATCCCTTTAGGCTTGAATTTAATTATTTGATTTCATGATTATTTGATCTTTTAATTTGATTTGATTTTTGTCCATTTGAGTTGATTCATTTGATTTGTATTGAGATGAGATTTTAAGGCATTTGGCTGAGATTTTCAATTTTGAATGCTTGAGATACACCTGGTCAATTTTAGGTGTCTACAAGTACTTTATCTTGTTTGCCGATGATTACTCAAGAATGATGTATGTTATGCTTTTGAAGGATAAATCTAATGCATTCTACATGTTTACAGTGTATAAAGCGAGAGTTGAAAAAGAAACAAGTAAAGAACTTAAGTGTCTCAGATCTGATAGAGGAGGTGAGTTTAACTCACATGAGTTCACAATATTTTGTGAAGAACATGGAATCAAGAGACAAATGTCAGTACCAAGAACACCTCAACAAAATGGAATTGCAAAGAGAAGGAATAGATCCATAATTGACTATGCAAGGATACTTTTGATACAAAAGGGAGTGGCCCAAATCATTTGGACATAAGATGTAAGCATTTTTGTCTATGTTTTGAACCGGATAAAACTTAAGAAAGGTACAAACAAAACACCTTATGAGTTGTGGTATGGTCATAGTCCTAGTGTCAATTATTTCAAAAAATTTGGAAGTAAATGTTACATAAAGAAGGATGAAGAAAATGGTGAATTTGATTCTAAGAGTGGTGAAGGAATATTTCTATGCTATTCTACTAGAAGTAAATCTTATAACTGTTTGAACAAGTGTACTAATAAGATGGTTGAAAGTGCCAATGTTGGTATTGATGAATTTTTTGAGAAAAATGAGGAAGATAGCAATAAGGAACCAAAATACTATGAAAGGTTTTTTTATGTTCAACCGGTGGAGCCAGATATAGTAGCAAAGATGACTTAAGTGGTGAATTATCCACAACCAGTGAATGCCGATGAAGGTAACCAAAGAATAAAATTGGTACTCCCAAGGTATGTGAAACTTAATCACACACAAGACCATATTATTGGAAATAAAAATGATGTAGTGATGACAAGGAGTAAGGTAAGGGAAAGCACTTGTCTACTATATGAATTAGAACCTAAAAATGTTAAAGGTGCTTTGGGAAATGATGATTGGGTAAAGGTTGTGAATGAGGAATTAGATTAAATAGAGAAGAACTATACATGGAATTTAGTACCCAGACCTACTGACAAGAATGTTATAGGTCATAAGTGGATTTTCAAGAATAAGTTGAATGAGAAAGGAGAAGTGATCAGAAATAAGGCAAGGCTATTTTTCAAAGGGTATGCACAAGAAGAAGGATTGGACTATGGTGAGACCTTTTAACCTATTTCTAGAATTGAAGGTGTAAGGTTAATTTTGGCATGTGTTTCTTATAAAGGTCATAAGGTCTATCAAATAGATGTAAAATCTACTTTCCTGAATGGTATGTTAGAAGAAGAAGTATACATCGAACAACTTGAAGGTTTTTCTACTAAAAAGGTAAAGACATGGTATGTAAATTGCATAAAACATTGTATGGACTGAAATAACCTCCAAGAGCATGGTATGAAAGGTTTCATGCTTATCTTATTCAGATAGGATACATATAGGATGAGATGAAAGGGGGAGTATATGAAGATGATGAATTAGTATAACAGAGTGAGAAGATGTATATGATCAGAGGTATAGACAGAAGTGGAAACATTTTGTAGAATTCTGTAAGAATATTGCCATCAGAGAGACATGGTGTTGTCATGAAAACAACAAGGTGATATCCATAAGAATCTAGAAGTTAAGAGAAGATAAGAGAGTTGCCGTCAATGCCAAAGGGGGAGATTATTAGCATAATAGTTGTAGTGATGCTAAGTATTGCATTGATGAAGATTGGTACATATTTGATGACAAGCGAATCAATTATTTTGTTATCATTGATGTCAACTGATTGAATTAGAGTTTTCAGTATGTTACCAGATATTGTGTAAGAGAATTATGAGTTTTAGTATTTTTCTAAAGTTTCTATTCTAATGGAATAATATGTTAAGTGTTATGATGTTAAATTTTCCATCATGAATTTTGATATGAAGTATTGATTTGGTTATGTTTGAATGAAATCAAACTATGTAACTACTAAAATATTTAGTGACAAACTACAAGTGATTTGAATGTTATCTCAAATTGGTAAACAATTTGATGGAGTAGACATAGGATATGATTAAGAACAATCTCCAGATACTATGTTTGTGATCATGACTCTTATTGTTGATAGGTACAACTATTTTATTGAACTAGAAGGGGTGTTAACAGAATGAACATGTAAACACGACAGATTTCTTGAATAAGCTATGAATATTCGTGAATCGGTGAAGAAATCTGAAGTGTCAATAGGATCAGTGATGCTTTTTGTGAAGTAGTAAGGTAGTTCCATGATTTTTGGAACATATTTGACATCACATTTCTTGAGGTATGTGTTTGAGGTGGATTCTTCAAGAAATTTCTTTCGGTCAAATGAGTTTTTGTACATGGTTTAACTTCCAAGGTAGAATCCATATGTAAGCCAATGCGGTAAGAGAAAAATGGTTTATGATTTGTAAGATATATTGCATCTTACCTAATATGGTCTAGATCATTCATATTTTAGATCTAGGGTTTTTTTTAAGTTAGAGGAAGAAAATCTATATATTGGAAAGTTGAAGAAGAATTTAGAGAGATGATTGCGAATTACAGAAGGATTTGGTGACAGAGCAAGTGAAGGAATAAACTGTGACTCAAGTTGTGGAAGAGTATAGTGTGTGGAGAATAATTTTAGAGCTTAATTGGGTCTTTTCATGAAGAGGTAGTGCAATTTCACAGATCTATTTATATATTTCTTTCTAACAATTGCAACAATGAAATCTCTTAGCAGGGTGGATCCTAACAGATCTTTGTTGTAAATCCTCTAGCAAGGTGGCATTCGATTTGAATGTTCTAAATTTCTCTAAAAATGCTACCCCCAAAAGGGAAAATATCCTAACAGATCTAAAGGAAAATCCCTTAACCGGGTGGCACATAACAGTGCTTTTGTAACCTTTAACACGATAAGCTCCTAGCAGGGCGCATTCCAGAATAGTACAGGTTCAGTGGGTACCAACACACACTGTGGTTTTTTCCCATTTGGGTTTCCATGGGAAAAATATGGTGTTTAAATTGTGTGATTGATTACTTATGGATGCATTCTTTGAAATTCTTATTTATGTTAGTTGATGCTAAAATTTTTGGTGCATATAGTTTAAAGAAGTTGAAATCAGTGAATTTGTTGATTACTAATTCACCACTCTCCTCTTAGTAATCAGACCTATATTAACAATATTGTTTTTGTGTGTCAAGGCCATTGTGTCCATCATATCATTTATTTTACATCATCTTAAACTATTTTCCATATTTTTCAATGGGTAACTACACAAGGGGTTTCACTTCTTCGTCTTTATAGATCCAATCAGAGATATATTCTTCAATAGTTTCCTTTTTTAGATCTCCTCATTTGGAAAATATAGTCAGGGGCTCACATTGAATAACTATATTAGGCTCCTTCTGTAAGGGGCGTGGTTTTATATAATATTTTGGAGAATGAGGTAAGTTCCCAATGTGAAAGTTTTGTGCCATAGTATATTATTTGCACCCTCGATCTTTAACCTTGGATTTTCCTTTCAATGGGGTCATAGGGTCCACATACTTAGATGAACAAGAAAATGATGCTTCTGATTTTACAAACACTTGTTTCTTAGGAATTCCTCTTAGATTAGTGGAATATTGTAAGGGATTAGGGTCACTAGGAATAATAAACTTTGTGCCATTATAAGTGTACTTTAGGTAGTAATGGTACATGGATGGTACTCCCTTCATTTCATGTATCTACAAGCGACCAAGAATAATGTTATTAGGTAAATCTAGGTCTAGTACTTGTAACAATGTGTTTTCTGTAGCAGGACCAATCTAGATGGGTAAAGTAATTTCCCCTTTAGAGGACCTTTCTGCATCATCATATGATTTTATAGTACTTTTATTGGAAGTGTTTAGATCATCTTTAATGTATCCAAGAGCTATCACGACCCACAATGTACAAATGTTCAGTCCTACTCCACCATCTATCAATACTCATATAGCCTTACAATTGTCGACAAATACTTCTAGGTGTAACAGGTCATTATGATTATGCCTATCACGAGAGATATCATTTTTAGTCAAGGAGACATGTTGGGACACTACAAGGTGACCTACCATGTCCTAGAACTAGTCAACATTTATGTCAGTAGGAACTCTGAAATCTTGTAATCACTATAGAAAAATAGGCAAATAGCTCACTTTTTTGCTTCTACCCACTTTTTCAATATATTTTTATCCTTTTTTCTGAAAATTCGAAGCTATTTTTTAGGATGGCACTCTTTTTGGTGCTATTTGCGCTAGAAAAAAGAAAGCGCTAAATAAGGTGATATTTAGCATCTAATCTAGCACCTAATTTAGCTCCTAAATTAGTGGTGTCTAATTTAGCGCATAATTTAGTGCCTAAATTAGTGCATATTTTAGTAGCACCTAACCTAGCACCTAAGTTACCTCCTAAATTAGTAGTGTCTAATTTAGCATCTAATTTAGTGCCTAAATTAGTGCCCAATTTAGCACCTAAACTAGTGTCTAAATTAGTGCCTATTTAAGTAGCACCTAACTTAGCACCTATTTTAGCGCCTAAATTAGCACCTAGTTTAGCACCTAAATTAGGGAATATTTTAAAACCTAAATTAGTTCCTAGCTTAACATCTAATGTAGTGCCCAAATTAGCACCTAAGTTAGCGCCTTAATTTTTGTGTGTGTGAAAATATGATCATGACTTAGTTAGATAGCACAAACACTTCAATGAATAATTGTGTGATTGATTTAAACAAATTAAACTAATGAAACACAATCAATCAAAGTGAGTCATTTCCTGCTATTAAATAGGAGTATGAATTTTTCTCTTAGATCATCACAAAATCCAGTGACTGTGGACTCTATCTAAATGAAGGATTTTGAAATCAAAGCTAAATGAAATGCAAGTTCATCCAAATAAAGTCAATATTAAACCATTATTGAGCAAATGAAAGTAAGATTCCTATGATTTAATTATGCAAATGCAAACTATGATATCAATTAATAATTGACGATTGAGATTGATCCTAGACTAGCATAATCCATGTGCAACTGATTTGATTGGTTAAGACACAAAGTTGAAGAATCAGTTAACTCCAATGATTAATCAATCATTTTGGAAGTTGCTAAATTGAATAATGAGTTAAGAGAATTGATTGAATAGTTAACAGATTTGATTCCAAAATGATGGGAGATAAAGTTTAGTTAACTAAATTGATTTGATTTGTTTCCAAAATGATAATCAGTTGACTGAACTAAACTGATTTGATCAATCTTTTTGAATTATTTAAATGGTTTAATGCATTTTCCTCCAAATTGTGATTAATTGACAATTCTTATTTAATTAATAAATATCTCAAGAAATTAATTAAATAAATAGTACTAGGTTGATTTAATTGTCAACAACATTAGGATTTAGGAATTAATTAATTAAATAGGATCAAGTGCGATGATTTAATGGGACCTAGAGTTTAGGATAAATCAGATTGATAAGTTGAATTGCCTTAGATTAGGACTTAGGGGATTTAATCAAGATTAGTTTTTTCTTTATGAACAATCAAGATTAGGGGCTTAGGGTTTTGTAGACCATTTTTGGGTGATTACATTTCCCCCTCTTGGAATTGACATGCAATCAATGCATTGATTCAAACAATAGTTGGTGTTGAGACAAAGAATAGTTTGTTGTGAAGCAATGAAACTACTCTCAAGTGGATTGATTCAAAGATATCAATTCCAAAATTGATTAGATTAGAACTAATAAAGATAGATCAGAATGGTCAGTTTGATGTGAAGCAATGAAATTGGACACTCGTTTGATCAATTTATGATGATTGATAATGACAAATTACCAATTTAATTTGATGCGATAAAATTGATCAATGTGAGAAAGTCTCATAAACCATTGGATTGGTTTGAACGAATAACTAGTTCGATGTGATGCGATGAAACAAATTACTTGTAAGAGACCATTTAGCGGAATTGACTTGATTTGATTCGATGAAGATAATTGTTTGATGAGGACAATATTAGTTTGATGTGAAGAAATGCAACTGATATTCCCTTAGATATTTTTTGATGATGAAGAATATCAACTTCATGTGGTGCGATGAAGCTGAGATGCCCCTTGGGATGAGGTCTTGTTTTATTTGATGGTTCAATTGCTTGATTAAGGATTCAATTCTCGATGTTTGATGCTGTGATCACTGAATTTTTGATGTCATGATCATGCCCCCTCGGGAGTGAAATTAAAATATGGCTAGGTACCCTAGTGATCGGAAATAATTTGATTTATAAAATGATGTAGGAAGAGGCTGATATGATTTGATGAGGATGTAAGAGTTTATGACACATTTTGCACTTGGTTTAGGTCTTGTTTACCAAGTTTGACCAAAATTTTGGCACATTGATTATTTTGAGGAGAAATTCCCATTTGTTTGAAGTTCAAAATAATTAATTGCACAAGTGGTCAACTGTGTTTGACGAATAAATCAAATTTCAATTTTGACAAATAAAATAATCTCAGATTTCAATTTTGATCTCGAAAATGGATTCAGGGCGGTCAAATTAGCTAGGGGTATAATTTTCATGTCAATACGAGAAAGTTGAAAATTAGGTCAAAAACCTATATAAGGGCCAAAATGCCTAATTTTCAATTCATTTTCACTCTTCAAGTTTAAATTTTCAAAAAACAATTCTAAGTGAAAAATGGTGATTCATTTCTAAAACCATTGATTCAAGAAGCAATGGATCCACAACCGACTGTGAAACTATTGACCAGCCGTAAATGCCTAAATATTTTCCTATTTTTATTGAATTTTTTCATGTTTTCATTATTTTTAGGTTATAATCCTAACTTTCTTGTACGGGCTCTTAGGAGAGCTCGTACGAGTAACTTCAAAAAATTCTTTACTCATATGGGCATATTAGTTTTTTTGTATGGTAAATCCCCTTTGGTTGTACACAAATGGTTTTCTTTGCCCCTTTACTCATATCACATTCTACCTTTTCTTGTATCAGATACTTTACTTGTACTGTGTGTGAAGAATTCTCATACAAAATTATGGTGTTTTGTGTTTACTCATACTAAAAATAGAGAGCATTTTTTAAGCAGTAAATGCAAAATTTTACTTTGTCTGATTTTTTATTTGAGTTCATCAGTATATTTTCTAGCTTCTCGATACTTTGTTTGGACATCATACTAATGATTGCCTCTTCTTTTATTGCAGGAGGTGATACTAGATATTCAGTTATGGATATCGTATCCATCGACGATGAGACTGGTATAGTATCTCTCTGAGGATGACTTGACCTTTTTAGTAGAGTGGATTTGATTGGTTATGCTATATTCCTGATATCTAGATCAATCACGGATTGTTGATGGCTCTTGTGGAGAGATTCCACAGTGAGAACAACACTTTTCACTTACTGACCTAGAAGATGACTGTGAATCCCGAGGATGTATACCACATCCTTTATATCCCCTTCTCTAGTCCACTTGTACAGTATGAGTCAGCTCAGCATCCTGGTATGCATGTCATTCACAAGATATTTTAGAATGCACATATATTAGAGAGATTGGTGAGATGGGATGTTATGATGACTAGATATTCCCAATTATTTCCTCTATCCTGTGTGATTATCAGGTTCATATGGTGCCTTATCATGCCCGATATAGGGCAACATGGATTCTAGTGTGGATGGGGACTAGTCTTAGAGGGTCTATCGGCTCGACCAACAAAGTTAGGATGGGGTTCTTGTCTCCTAGCTCATATGTATCATGAGCTTCATGAGGTGGTTTATAGGGGTGTGAGGAGTCTAGCTACAGGAGTTCTAGTTCTCCAGAGCTAGGCATGGGAGAACCTCCCTATTTGTAGGCATGTTGTTGATGATTCTTGTGTAGTTGGGAATCTATTCATTTATCGATACATAGGTTATTTTTTCTAGCCCTGCTTGGGGAAGACTTACTACTGGAGATGGAAGATCGATGATATGATATTTCTCACTTGGAGGCCCTACCTAGGCATAGAGGAGTGGGGAGATTGGAGGTTACAACAAAGGGATATTTTTTTTACCTATCCTCTGATTGGTCACACTTGCACTGTAGTGGACCATTTTTTTGTTTTACGGGATCTTTGATAGTATGGTTGGCCATGGGTCATACCACATGATTTTATTGCATATGCCTACTATGTGGATGAGGTACACACAGGATGAGGACCTAGATTGGTTCATGATACAACCATACAAGATTTTAGTGCCATCAAGAGAGCTAGATGGGATTATCTTGATGATGTTTTTTATGTTGGGATGACTCCCGAGTATAGGGAGTATTTTTCTTGACACCCTTTTCCTCATTTTATAGACCCATCTACCCGTATTCCCAAGATTGAGGAAAATGATGATGCTCCTCCCCATACTCCACCAGCACATAGTAGATGAGATATACTATATGATAATCCTTAAAGGATCATAAGTTGTCATTAGTATACAAGCAGACAGTTTTGGTCAGTCATGATCACCGAGCGACAACAGTCACCGAGCAACAACATTCACCGAGCGCAGTTGTCACCAAAATGTTTTGAACACCGAGTAGTATATCAACCAAGCACCAGTTCACAGAGACATCACCAAGCACCAGTCTACGCCGAGAAATAGCATTTCACTAGAAAAATCAAATCTCAAACAACACATCAGCTAAAGCACTTTAGTATTTAAAATAACTTTTTTCTTAGCTAGATAACCATTTCTTGTGGATCAAGAAAAGCGTAAATAGTGGATTTAATTAGTTAACTGATTGTATTCATGAAAACTAGGAGATCAAGGTCATGTTGTAAACCTTTGATCTTAGATTTTTTCAAGAAAAGCGTGAAACCTAATTAGTTCAAAATTTTTTATAGATAGATGTATTAATCAATCAAGAACATGATTGTAGTCGCCAAGGACATCTATGGATCAGACAGAGGTTTTCATGCAGAAGGATAGATAAAGAAGAATTTAGTTATGAAGAACTACATTCAAGGCTACCGAGTATAACATAGGTATTATACATCACAATAGGTAATATATGCATCTTGTGAACTTAATGGATCTGTAATCAACAATTCAAGGTTGCAAGCTATCAGGTCATATATATTTTGTTACTCTCTAACAATTGTAGCAAGAAGTAAAATACTTTAAGAAGGTGGACTTAACAGTATTTATGTAAATATCTTGACTGAGTGCACACATACATTTTTTTGCTAAAATATCTTTACCAAGTAGACTTAACAAGTCTGAAATGTTGGAGAATTTTGAGAACTGAATGGCGAGTGAAGGTGAGGAAGCGGGAGCTAGAGGAGGAGTTCTGGTGGGAGGAAATTTGAATTCATCTAAGGGTGGGAAAGGAGATACAGGAGGAATCTAGGCATCTACAGGTGCAGGAGGTCAGCAAGACATGGGAGGAACATCAGGGGAGGGCTCCAAAAAAGAGCCAGATGAAGACAAGGCCTCACATTCCTGAGGTGGTGGGACAGAAAAAATGACACCAGAAGGTAAGAATTATTTTGTTGGAAGCAATGATTCTTTTGGTAGAAATAAGGCTAAAGGCAGCTGGTCATCATTATTTGGGATCAAACCAACTGGAAAATCATCCTTACCAAATATAAACAATATTTCTAACCCCAGTAAGGGTTTCTTTGGCATCTGGTTACCTAACCCACTAGTGGACCATACAGTAATGAATATGGCCCTAACACTGGTAGGTAAATTTACTGGGATTAGACCCAACATTGAGTTGGTAAGGGAATTTACCTATCACAAATGGAAACTAAAGGGGCAAGTGGACATTGTTGCAATTTTGAAAGGCTTCTTCTCCTTTGTCTTTCCAAATATGGAAGACCTTTCAAAAGTTCTATGTGGAGGACCTTGGATGTTCGGAAAATCATCTCTGGCTTTACAAAAATGGGTAAATAACCTTGATCTGAACTCAAAAATTTTTGACTCAGCTCCGGTGTGGGTTAGATTACCTAGTCTACCTCTGGAATATTGGCATGAAGATGTTTTCTCTGGCTTGGCGAGTGCCTTTAGTGAACTTCTATCGATAGACCCGTTGACAACTTCCATATCCAGATTGGTTTATGAAAGAATGTGTGTGAATATACACCAGAACACGGATCTTCCTGAGGTAATAACCATCAAATAAAAATTGGGTAATTATATTCAACCCATTGAATATGAATCGGTTCCTTTTGCCTATTTCTCATGCAAAAAATTAGGCCATTGGGCTAAAAAATGCCCATTGAAAAAATAGACAGAGATGAAACCGGAAGAAAAAAGGGAACCAAAAAAAGTTTGGAAACCTTAATCTATCTTAATGATTAACAAACTTGGAGAGAACCCAAAACCTAGAATTAAGGAGAAAGACAACAAGGTAATGGAGCAAAGTGAATCTAAGGAAGGGATTAGAACAGAGAAAAGTATCAATATGGAAAAGAAGTAGATCATAGAAACTGAAGACAGAGTCAAGAATGGAAATGAGAAAAGGTCTCCACGGAATATGGAGACAATTGAAAAAGAAAGAATCAATACATAGGACCTCCTATCCCTGAAGAACAAAACTATGAGGAGAAAGACTTTGAAGAAAGTGAAGATGAAACTCACTCATCCATTGCGGATCTTTTGAATGAAGAAACAATGGAAGGATACAATATCTAAGGTCAAAACCAAGAAGAACCATGGTTAGAATAAAAAGGAATGAAAAACTCCAATAAAAACTCAAGTAAAAAAGGAGGTCAAAACGGTAGCAATCTAAATGAATCAGAAAAAAAAAATGTGAAACAAAATCAAGGGGGAGTTCAGACAAGAATACAACATAAGGTTGATGTGGGTACTCCAACAAACAAAAAAGGAAGGATATCAACAAGAAATAGAGAGCAGGAAGCCAAACAGAATATAGCAGATGGTAGGAAGTGCACCATTCCAGAGATATGTTCCCCAATCCATTAAATGAAAGTCACTTCTTGGAATATTAGAGGGCTAAACAACCCCCATAAATAGGATTTCCTAAGGAATATGGTAAGAGATAGTAAACCAGACATTCTACTTTTTCAGGAAACCATAATGCGCAAAGAGAAAGTGGAAAAAATTTATATGTCAAAAGGTTATTGCAGAATATGTGTTGACTCTGAAGGAGCCTCAAGAGGTATTGGTATTTTTTGGAATAAAAAACTGTTGATTCCACCCTTATTTTCAATGAGAAGAACATCTTACTGGTGGAGGCTAAACATTTGAAGGACAATCATTCCTGGAATCTTATTAATATATATGCTCCCAACACTAAAAAAGGTAGACATAAGTACATGTAGAGATTGAGATAAATCCGAAATCAATTCCAAAATGAGAGCTAGATGATCATGGGAGACTTTAATACACCTCTTAAAAATGAGGAAAAAAAGGGTGGTGTCCCTTCTCAATTAGATAGACAATCTGATCTTGGGGAGTATATTAATGATGAAGCTCTGTTAGATATTGACTTAGAAGGGATTGATTACACCTGGTTGAATCATCGCATCGAGATTGAACTAATTTAGGTCAAACTAGACAGAGCCCTCCTCTCGCATGATTGGATCTCAAGGTACTACTTCTCTCTTCCTTTGAACTCTAAATTGGGTAAGATCGGTTCCCTATCTCTATTTTTGTCAAGAAGATTAATAGTAGAAAGAGCACCCCATTCTGATTTGAAAAAAATGTGGCTAGCTCATCCTAAGCTTAAAGATAAGATAGCTGAGTGGTGGAATTATACTATTGAGGGGGGAGCTATGTATAGAACAACTAAGAAGATGAACTCTATAAAAAGGAATCTTAAAACTTGGAATAAGGATATCTTTGGAGACATCTTCCAAAGTAAAGGCAGGTTGCAAGATGAAATCCAACCTAAGATTTAGAAAGATGGACTATCTGAAGACAGAAAAAATATGGAAAATTTTTTGATTGTAGACTATCAAAAATTATCTCCAAGAAGGAATCCTTTTCGAGACAAAGATCAAGAGATCTTTGGCTTAAGGCATGGGACAATAATACTAGATTCTTTCATATGAATGCTATGAAACACAAAGCAATTAACAAAATTTCTAAGTTACAATCCAAAGACAAGACTATTAGTAAGGAGGAGGATATTACATTTGAGATGCTAAGATATTTCTCTGTGCTCCTCTCTAAGGAGACTCAATTGGAAAGACCAGCTCAAGATGAAATTCTTTCTGCTATTCCTCAGCTAGTTGATGATCCCACAAACAAAATGATCGAAGCTATCCCTTCCAATAAGGAGATCAAAAATGCAATTTTCTCTTTTGAGGGGGAGAAATCTGTTAGAAACACTGAGAAGGGGGGGGGGGGGGGGGGG
>MU224447.1:315991-352648 GCA_018584345.1 Thuja plicata
ATCAATTATTTATATTTCAGCCAATTAAACATAAAACAAATATGCATTCAAGAATCTTAACACAAGAACACATAACACATGATTTGATTACGGAGAACCTTGATCAGAGGAAAACTCCGGTGGGGATCATTACCCATAAAATATTGTACTAGGTATAATGAACCTGTTAAGGTTCCTTTGCCCTGTTAGAAGCAGTCTTTACAAATTGAGTACAATGACCTGGTTAAGGGTCTGACTCTATTAGGAGTATTTTACAATAACCCTGTTAGGGGTGGATGGCTCACTACCTAGGCTCACTGCCCAACAATATGAAGGCTACAACCCTCTGAATGTTGATATGCACTATATAAAAAATGAACTACTGTAGTGACACTGTTGTCTGATCAATTCCGTGTATGCGTGGATGCTCTTACTCCTTAAAGAGCTATATCATCTTCTGACTTCATTATATAGTACCTCTGTAACTTCTTCTTGCACAATATTCAACTTCTCTTGCACACTATAACATAACAATACATTACATACTTATATCTTTACGAACGAATAGGCACGACCCAAAACATAACACTTAGTCGGCCTCTTTAACAAAATATACAACAATTCCGAACAAGTCAGCTCAAGCGTATTTACAAAAAAATTAATTAAATCATTACAAACTTATAACTAAAGGTGCTTAGCCTTAACATCACAAAATAATACACGCTGACCAAAATAGTAGTCAGCTTATGTGTTCTGTATTCTGGACTGTTTCCTGGACTGCAGTGTACTAATCTGTCTGTAACTTTTTCGTACTAAAGTTCTGTACCTTGCGCATTTGGATATAGCATGTATATACACCATAGGGTATATACCTAAGCACACCTAATCTGGTGTGGTCTCTAACATGCGTGCTGATCTCTATATCTGTCTGTCTACTCTATATTCTGTACTTAGTCATTTTATCTTCTAAGTTATCTTGGATAGAAACTTAGTATGACTTTGTTGCCATGATTGACAACACAAAATAAGCCATGCTTCCTCAGGAAGTCAACTTTCCAACAATCTCCCACTTTGTCATTTATGGAAACAAAGGAATGTGGTTAAGTTACACAAAATGACTTCATTCAAAAAATAACTGTATATACATATACTTAATGATATATACATAAATACTTTTCCATATATACACATTCTATACTACTCCCGCTTTGACATGAATGACAAAGGTGTGCAAAAAACTATAAGTCTTCATACTTAGTCCATATATATGTTAAATTCTCCATTTTCACTAGATCCAAGCAAGGACCTTGATCATAAGTCTACATTGTGTCATCTATCTGTTTGATGTTCTCAATAAGAACTGCTAATGAAGGTGGAAGTGCATTTCTCAACTGATTCTGTCTAACTCTTATCTTGCTTATTTCAATCTTTGCCTTCTCAGTTTTGTCCAGTTGTCCTTGGTAGATTTTATTGCATATGTTCATGTCCTATGTGGAATTCTCAATAGATTTTCTTATGTTTTCCACCATTTCTTTAGCTTCTTTTATCTTTTTAGTGTGCTCAGAGGTGAGCTTCACTCTATCCATGTAGTTTGCTATAACTTTCTTCCCTTTTTCTGCCAACTCTTTCAGTATAGACTGTCCAATCTTTAGAGAGTTCAGATCCAAGGTAAATTTTTTCACCACTTCATTCAATATTTCCTTCTTATACTCATCTTCTGTAATCTTAGTATCTGTCTCTACTAAGCTGGTGAAGTGTGACTTGAAGTTTGTTAGTACACTATCCACATGTTCAATAGTTTGAACTTTTGCAACTTTCTTATCAGCAAGATCTAACTCATTCAGAATATTTATTGATTCAATAAAGCATGGGTTCTTCATCACATGTTTCTCCTTTTCCTTTTCCATGGCAAGGACGCTGATCTTAATGAGGTATTCTTCTTCCCATGTGTCAAAACTCACTGAATCAAGAGTTAACCTTGACAACAATGAGGTGGATGGTGACAGAATAGTATTCTGACTTGTTTCTACACATTCACTTTTGATATGTGCCTCTTTAACTGGTGACTCATCAACTTGAGTGTTTTTCTCCTTATCCAAATCTATTGGATCAAACAAAGGGAATTCATCCTATTGTAAAGATGTATCATCAATGTTCATTGCTTCATCAACCTTGTTCATATCATTATCAGAAGTTGTCATAGATATCTTGACATTGTCAACTATTATAGTATCTTTTGTATCTTTATTTTTCTCAGTAGTTATTGTCACTCTGGGTGCAGAGACCTGTGGACCTATCATGGGCGCAATCTGAATTACTGGAGTTGTATCCTGTTTAGGAGGAGCTAGAGTAACTTTTGCTATAGGCACCATTGGTGGATACATGTGTCTATCCATAAAGACTTGTGTAAATGCCTTTTCAGTCTTCTTTCCAACTTGTTCATATTCCTTGTTCATTATCTGTAAATTCCTTGTCTTTCTTCTGAGATGCGGCTTTACAAGATCTAGAAAAATAGCCTTCTCATCATGTGAACAAATAGGGAGAAGAGTATCTAGATTTTCTTCTCTAATCTTCATGTCTTCCTCAATAGCATGTCTTTTCATAATTTCCAATACATTCCATAAGTCATCTGGTAGCACTATCTTCAATTCAAGAATTGATTTCTTAAATTTGATCATATGAGATATGACCATGTAATGTATCTCTGTCTTATCAACTTCTTTATATTTGTTATAGACCTTTGAAAGTGTATCCAATCTTCCTTCATTTATAATCCTATTCTTCAATATGTTCAAGCTTGGTCTGAAACCTACCTCAGGAGGTGCTTGTGTGGTCTTTGTAGTGCTCCTTGTGGTTCTTGAAGATGGATGACTTGTAGCAGCTTTCTTCCTTCCTCTGGGTTTTTTGCTAGGAACAAAAGATGGAGATATATCCAAGTTAATGGTGGTAGCAGGCGCAGATGTACTTTCCTCATTTTTCTTCTGTTTCTTTTTATGAGATTCATTAGTCTTCTCAATCTTAACTTTAGCAAATTTGGCTTCTTTTTCCATATTCAAATCTTCTCAAGTGACTCCATGAGCTTTCAGTATGTTAGATGTGGTTTTGGACACTTTCCTTTTATTAACAACAAGTTTTAGTTCAATGTCCACTTCATCAGTCTTTTCTCTATATGTTCCCCACCTAGGTTCATTGGGGTCTTTAGGTGCTGATAATAAGACCTACGCATATCCCTCTAGCACATGGTCTTCAACTTCATATCCTAGTGGATGAATCTACTTAGTTCTAGGCTCAACAACCTCCATGCATGTGCAATCTATTTCTACCATAAAACAAATAGTATCCCTGTACTTGTCAACTATCTTCTCAGATAGTATGACCCTGCTCTGCATTTTAACCTTGAATATCTTTATATCCATGTCCATTTTATCTCTTGCACTACTCTCTAAGGTGGCCTTAAGAGATATTTGTGTCATTGTAGGTTTTCCTTTGTCTAGATAGAGGTCTGCAACCTTTCCTACTATATGAAGATACAAATAGATGATTAGGGATCCAAACCTGAATGTTTTGCTTCTATCATGTTTGATGATTCTAATGTTGTCAATCAACTGTCCACGCAAGACCTCACAAAGGTTGTACTGGGTGTTATCCTTTACTATTCTAATTGCTGTAAGGACTGTTGCTGCAGATACACTATTCAACCTGCTTGCATGGTGAAACTTGTATCTAAGTATCATAGTCATGAGTTTTATGTCTTCTTTGATGGGGTCTACTGTCATACCACGCCTGTCACTTTTTGACAAACAAACTTTCTCAATCTGCTTCTTAACATCTTTACCAGTGGGAAGCATAGGTCCAGTCATTGGAAGTCTTGTCAACTGATGGATTAATTCTGTGGTGATATGGACAGGGACATCACCAATCCAAAATAGATCATCATGAATTCTACTCAATAGGATTTTTACCCATTCTGGTTCTTCAAACTCATGCGCATTCGAATACTCAATAATAGGGTTATCTTGTAGGTGCACAAACTCATCTTTGAATGTGAATTCCTTATTCAACATTGATGCCATGTGAGAAGAAATATTATCATCTCCTAGTGATTCCTTCTTGTAGTAAATGTACGCGCAGATATCTTCCACATGAACAACCCGAATCAAGGTTTTAGAGAAAGCTCCTTGCACATCATCCAATATAGATTTGAACAGATGCTTCTTAAATATGAATCTCTTCCTTTCTCCTACATTAAATACAACTGGGGTCACCATTACTTACTTGATGATCATTTAAGTAGGGTTTCCATGAAATTCTAAAATGGCGCGATGGCTAGGGCTTTGTTTCAAACTGATTAACCATTCATTCCAACTTTCAAACTGCTATGCCTTCATGCCTGGATGTCTTAGTGCTCCAATGCTTTTCAATTTCTTTCTCTTCAAATGTAAATGTGAGAAAGATCAACTACAAATTTCTTTTTATATGATCTGCCACATTTAATGCTTGTAACCATACATAGAGATTTTCAAACTTTGATCCCGATGCAATATAGATAATGCGTGAATGCATAAACCTAAAATCTGAGCTTTTAATCATGAATCCAAAGGTGCATACTCAGAAGTGAGTACACCAACCACGCAGGGGTTCTGAGCTAGAATAGATCCCCCTAAGACCAAGAAGGTCTATTCAGGTAGAAGTAGAGGGTGCATCCACTATGGATGCATCAACTACTTTGTCAACATCTTTGTCCTTCTTTACTTCAACCCAAACTTTGCTTGAATCTTCATTTTCTTTGACAAAATTGACTTCTCCTTTCTCTTCAAATAGAGACTTTATGGGATCTTCTTGTTTCTGAGTTTTTGATCTGCAAAACCTTGTGATATGTCCAACCTTTCCACATGTGTGACAAATGATAGGAGGTCTGATGTTTTTCTTCATCATGTTGCATTGTTTTACTCTATGTCCATTGTAGTTGCATATCTAACATGTAATGTTCTACAAATTCTTTTGAGGATGATTTCTCTGATTGTTTTGATTCATTCTTCTTTGATTTTACTGCGACTGAGTTCTGCAGTGTATAGCCCTGTGACCAAATTTATTACATGAGAAACAGTAACCATTAAAAGGTCTTACCTCTTTGCAATCTCTTGCCAAATGCCCATGTTTATTGCATGCATAACAAGTTCTGTTAACTTGTCTAATTTCCCCTTTTTTTGGTTCATATATAACCTCTGTAGTATCTTTATCTTTCTTAGCTTCTGAAGATGCTTCAAGTGATTTTCCTTTCTCTTGTGATGATTTGATTTCATCTTGTGCTGTACTGAATCCAAGACCAGAAGTGTTTCCCTTTTTTCTTTGTGCATTGAGCTAGGATTGAATCGAATCAGAACTTGTGTGGAGTTTATCAATATTATCCTTTTCTTCTGTTAATTCAGATTCCAAATTTTTCTTCATGTTCTCCAATTCCAAGATTTTCATGTTTGCCTGTATAAGTTCATCTTCCAATTGTTTATTTTCTTTGATCTTGTCTTCAATGCTGTTCTGGTTATTTGTAAGCTGTTCCTCCAGATCTTCAAGTTTATCTTTTAGAGATTTATTTTCTTCATTAAGCTTTTTGACCATTTGTCCTAGATCACTTGCAGAACAATCTTTCAGATCTTTTCTTAGCCTTTTAATAAGTATTTGGGAGCCATCATTTTTTAATCTTAGTTCTTCATTTTCCTTCTCAGATCTGTAAAGATCTTCAAGAGCTGCTTCAAGATTCTTTTTCAAATGTTTTGCTTCAGCTGAGTCCATGATCTCCTCAAGTGGTTAAAATTTCTTTCAGAGGACCAGATCTCTGATACCAATTGTTAGAAACACTGAGAGGGGGGTGAATCAGTGTTTATCAATTATTTATATTTTAGCCAATTAAAAATAAAACAAATATGCATTCAAGAATCTTAACACAAGAACACATAACACATGATTTGATTATGGAGAACCTTGATCAGAGGAAAACTCTAGTGGGGATTTTTACCCACAAAATATTGTACTAGGTATAATGAACCTGTTAAGGTTCCTTTGCCCTGTTAGAAGCAGTCTTTACAAATTGAGTACAATGACCTGGTTAAGGGCCTGACTCTATTAGGAGTATTTTACAATAACCCTGTTAGGGGTGGATGGCTCACTGCCTAGGCTCACTTCCCAATAATATGAAGGCTACAACCCTCTGAATGTTGATATGCACTATATCAAAAATGAACTACTATAGTGACACTGTTGTCTGATCAGTTCCATGTATGCGTGGATGCTCTTACTCCTTAAAGAGCTATATCATCTTCTAACTTCATTATATAGTACCTCTTTAACTTGTTCTTGCACAATAATTGACTTCTCTTGCACGCTGTAACATAACAATACATTACATACTTATATCTTTACAAACGAATAGGCGTGACCCAAAACATAACACTTAGTCGGCCTCTTTAACAAAATATACAACGCTTCCAAACAAGTCGGCTCAAGTGTGTTTACAACAACATTAATTACATCATTACAAACTTATAACTAAAGGAACTTAGCCTTAACATCACAAAATAATACACGTTGACCAAAATAGTAGTCAACTTATGTGTTCTATATTCTGGACTGTTTCCTGGATTGCAGTGTACTAATCTGTCTATAACTTTTCCATACTGAAGTTCCATACCTTACGCGTTTGGATATAGCATGTATATACACCATAGAGTATATACCTAAGAAAACCTGATCTAGTGTGGTCTCTAACATGCGCGCTGATGTGCTGATCTCTGTATCTATCTGTCTGCTCTGTATTCTGTACTTAGTCATTTTATCTTCTAAGTTATCTTTGATAGAAACTTAGTATGACTTTGTTGCCATGATCGACAACAAAAAATAAGCCATGCTTCTTCAGGAAGTTAACTTGCCAACAAAATCTCCTGGTCCTGATGGTTTCCCTATGCTCTTCTACCAGTATTTTTGGGAAATCATTGATAAGTATGTGCAGGATGCTATCAAGGAATTCTTTGGCACCAAAAGTCTCCTAAGGGAGCTCAACTCCACTTTTCTGGTCTTGATTCCTAAAAATTTGGGAACTAATACTTGTTGTGGGTCCACAACACACACCCCATTTTTTGGTCCTCTGACCATGGGGACCCCCCTTCTTTTTTCCTTTTGGTTTTTTGGTCTTGTCTACCCCCTTGAGTCCTCACTCAGTCAGTCTCAGAAGAACATGTGTTAGCATGATAAAATAAGGAAAAAAACATTTTTCAGCCTTTCGGCCCTTTCGGCGTTTCACAGGATCATAGTACTTTGAAATACCAAAATGGATGAAAGGCTGAAAGTTGACCATTTTGATGTTTTTGCCCTCCAAAAACACCAAAAGGCCGAAGGTGTCTACCTCTAGACTTTCAGTGTTTTGGATGCTGAAAAAACCAAAAATGTTGATGTAAGGCTCGTTATAAATTTCAGAGGGCCCTAATTCAAAGTCACTTTGCATTCTTAACTCTAAATTCCTTGAGAGCTTGCGACATCTATGTTTTCACCCTTGATCCTGAGACTGATCACGCATGCCTCCAAGCTACATTGTGTGGTCCTTCCCCCCACTCCTAGCCCCTCCGAGGTAGGTTTCCTTCTTCACTACCTCATGTTTTCTTTTCCCTCCTGGCGGTTTTTTATTTTTAAGGTTTTTTGTCCTGGCGCTTGTTTGGCCTAGGGCATGCAAATTTCCTTTTTCATTGGTCTCTGAGGGCTTTTTGGTGCCTTCAGTGTTTAGTGATAGGTCCATCCATGTTAGGTCAGGTTTTCCCTTTCTATTTTTGTGTTAGGGTTTCATTCGGTTGCAACCTTTGTCACAGGTTTTCGACCTCCGAAAGGCTAAAAAATGGGTTTGGTTGTAGTCTGTTTCATTTTGGAGATTTGGCCCTTTCAGTGTTTCTGACCTTCAAAAATTCCAAAATTCTGACAAGAAAGAATTCCCAAAATTCCTTTCAACTCTCATTGTGATTGCGGAGATTCGGCCTTTTTGGCGTTTTGGACCTCCCAAAGGTCCGAAATTCTTACAAGTCTAAATCTATGAAACCTGGTCTTCAAGCTTCATGATTTTAGATCTTTGGTGCCCACAAAACCTTCAGAATTTTGAATGTCAAAAGGTTCAAAGAAAATTACTCTTCAAATGGTGGCCTTTCACAGTTTTGGCCTTTTTGGCCTCCAAATCAGTCTTCGGTGCCTGAAACCTTGAAAGGGTCGAAAGTGCAAAAAAACTTGCATTCCTGGCTACTTAAAGAGTTTTTACTCTATTTTCTTAGTTTAGTCAGCTTTCTTTCAATTTGTTCTTCAAATAAGATACTGATACTTGTATAATTTATTACAGGAATTCTTGAGAAAAAGACTACTTCACCCATGAAGTAACAATACAAGGGGAACACTCCCCCTTCCAAAATTAGCAACAAGCAGAGTGAAATCATCGATACTGATATTGGGAATGTGGATTGGGATGAATTCTTGACAAGGTGTTCCCAACCAGCTAGGAGATCAAAGGATTGTACCTCCCTGGTAGTAGTAGGACTAGTTAGCACAGTAGCACACCCAGTAGCTGTGTCCTCACCTAAACTAATCATGACCCTGGAAAACCATTATGACTCCGACAAAAGGGTGGTTCAAAATATAGAAGGCCAAGTGGCATTAGATATTAGGCCAAATGTCTTAGAGGATGTATTCCACCTCCACAAAGGCGTAGATAATTTCTGATTTTTTCATAGACAAGGGAAATTTGTGGTTCAAAATAAAGGAGAAGAAGCTTATGAAATAGTCAATAACCGCTACCTCGAGCAACCTCTCCCCAAAAATAAAATAGACAAAATAGACTTAAGGAGAGGATACATGAAAGATGACATCAAGGAAGCCATAACAATGATAAGCTGAGTATATGGGTTACCGCAATTATTCCAACTAGAGAATTGGATGACTCTCCTGATAGAAAGACTCAAGGGCCGTAGGTCTAGGTTCGAATAGGGAACCATCATTAGCGACAAGTTGGATGAACAACTAGTGGCAGTAAAACACAACCCTAATTTGTATATGATTACTTACGTGGTGTACCTACTGGCAGCAAGGGAAGATTACCCAGGACTCATCAAGAGAGGAGGCCTAAATGATCCCAATGCATGGCCTCACATCATGTACCCCCAATTATAGAAAAGGGAAAAAATGTACGAAGACAATCCAGATTATAGGATAGTCAATGATGCCTTCATTTTTGCAATCATCTGGTCTATTGAGGGTGATTTTGCAAAAAGGATATCAAAAGAAGCATCCACCAAGGTGAGGGCCATAAGGGCTTATTATATACAATTTAGAACCTTCACCTACATCTGGATAGCAGGATCAACTTTGACACCAAAGAAGTTACCCAGATATCCATCCAAGTGGATAATCATTTTGGAGATGGCCCGATAGCTCACAGATGCATATGAACACATAAAACATAAGAAGGACTGTTGGGATTTTCCCATCTCACAGGGACCATATACCCTACAGGACATAAAGGTCTATAAATCTTTGGCCTTCGAATGGGATGACTGTCCCCTACAGCTTTACAACATAGTGCGATCTCAATTTGACCCTATAGGCACATACATCCACATTATTGGTAAGTTCTACATTCACAAACCAGACCTGGAGGATCACTGGATGAACAACATAGATGATCATGAGGTCAGAATCTAGGATTATTGTAGAATGACTCTTACCTTGGAAAAAGAAGTCACAAAGACTCCTATTCCCCCAAAATTTTGGGAGTACGATTCAGAGGAGGTCCTGGAGGCCATCTATATAGATGAAAAGATATATGACTGGCCCATCATGAATGCAGAGGTCAATAAAGATGAAAATGATGACATAAATTTATGAGCAAGGCATGTAATGAGAACAAAAAAAGAATAGATTAAGAGGCCCTACAAAATGAGCCAAATACCTGTGAAAACATTGATGAATCCACCCAAGAAGGAGGCTAAGTAGTGCAGAGAGATAAATACAGTGCCACAATACAAAAGGACACCACCAAAGAAGCCAAACACAGTATACAACCATGAACATGCAGTAGAGTATGGGTCAAACCCAAGGCCCAAGGCTCCTAAGACATGAATTACCAAACAAATAGATCCTCCCATAGGGCTAGCACAGGTTGCATAGGATGAAGGAACCTCTACTTTTGGACAATCTCCTCCTGCCACCAAAAAGGGGAAGAAGACATACAAGAGGAAGAAGGCTTCTGCATCTCCATAATTAGAAACCATACAGGAAGACCCGCAAGGCGAGGAAGAGGAAGAGGCCCCTCTAGTCAAAAGGATAAGGTTGTAGAAGAGGAGAGAAAAGGATATTAGTCAGAAACAATAGGAGAACCCTAAAGAGAAAGATAACCGCTTCGATGCTCTAGGATTGGATGAGTTCCAAATATTAGACTTTGAGGGTCTAGAAGGTTTCTCAGACCAAGGCCAGGATATGTCAGGTTATGCAACTAGATATGAAGTAGGTGGTTCTTCTCTTTTCCAACCTCAGGTAACCCTAACTCCACCTCCCACTTAGTTTACTAACCCAAATCCAAATATACATATTGTGGGAGAGCTCTAAAACAGATCGAGTGTTTAGGAATCAAGAGGCCCCACTTGCCCAAGATATGCCTAGAAGTGAGTCCACAACAAAGACCATTGTTGTTACAAAACCCCTTCACATTCTTGCTCCAGCAACTACTGTTCCACCTCCTATTCCTACTCCACCACCATTTCTCCAAACTCCACCAACTACTCTTCCTCTTCCAATCCCAAATCTCCTAACACCTACTCCACCATCATCAAGCCCTTTGACTTTCTACATCCCGACCCCTGGAGGATTAGTAACCAAAGAAGATGCATCACCCTTCAAAACCACATTGAAGGTTATGACTGGTCTCAATACTGAAGCCTCGGTTAGTTCCTCAGAAGAGTAAGACAAAAGCCAGGGAAAACAAGATGAGACAATGCAAGAAGGAGACAAGACAAAAGAGGAAAGGGAAGAGGAAGAAGAACACCAAGGAGAAGGGGGTAAAGGGGAACATAGACATGAATAAGAAGAAGGGATAGACAAAGAGGTGACTCTAGGGTCCCAAAATTTAGATTCAATTCTTCAAGTTACCCCATATGAGCTGGTCACTGCATCCAATAGACCTACATGGTTTACTAAAGAAATACAGTCAAGAAGAAGAACCTATTCAAATGAGGAGGAAGGGGAAAATATGGATATAGAGTCCTTAGGGAAAGCATTTCATCAGGAAAAAATCATATTACCAGCGCGGACAATGTCCTATGTTAGTCAGGACAATAGGAGGTGCTGGAAGGCACAAGTTGCAGTCCCATCTGCCAGCACCTCTCAATCCCAAACTACTTCAGAAGACTATACATTTGAGGAGGTAGATTTGGGGGAACCTACCAGGGAAGGGAGAAAGACACTAGCAGCCTTAGGGCTCAAACATGCTCTGGGTTTCATGAGTAAGGATGAAGAGACCATAAAGACCTTGACAGAACAAAATGAAGCCTTGAAGAGGTTCATTCACAAAATGGTTGGTCCCATTGATCCAAATTTCTCGGAGGCCTCATTACAAGAAGTGTTAGATAAAAGAAACACCCCAGACTTGCCAGCAGGTTTAACCCCATCCTTCATCAAAGAAAGTGCAGATTGGAAGGAAGATTTTGAGCAATATGGGGAGGGTGCCATCAAGAAAATATTCAAACCTTATAGGTTTATTCTAATAGAGGCTAAAAATTTGATTGATTTGATGACAGATGAGGGTGTCCTAGAGTCAGAGACAAGAAAATGGTGAGTCATCCTCTAGGATTTACAAATCATTAAGAAGTAGTGCTTCTAAATTCTCATGAAGATATATGAAGATGAGGAGTTAGACAATTTTGAAACTTGGATCAAGTGCATGATCAAGATAATCAACGTTTGTGAAAAGTGTCAGGCCTCCATATTAGAGAAACAAAAAGAAGTCTTGGAATGGGTGGAAGAAATAGATTCTTTCTTCATAGGGATCAGCCTTGATTTGTATCGGGATGAAGCTAAACACATCTTACGGCCATCTAAAGAAGTGGTCCAACAATTTAGGGACATTCTGGGAAGTGTAGAAACTAAAGAAGCATTACAACAATTATTTCATTCAAAAGAAGAGATGACACAGATGAAAAACCATGTAGAAGAGATCGAGTTCTTCACTTCTGAGCTAACTACCTTCAAAGAAAAGAAAGAACGGAAGGTTAACAGGGTGAAAAGGAAGGAGATAAACTATGAGGAAGTTTAGGAGATCATACAAGGCTCTAGGCTGCACGCCTAGAGGTATTCCCAAACTGACCCCTTGGACCACAAAGTAGTTTTGAAGAAGTAATCTCTAACACTTAAGATATTTTCTTAAGGCAGGTTTTGGAGTGTTCAGGAATATTTTTTTGGCCTTTCAGCCTCCCAGGTTCTTTGGCCTTTTGGCCCTCCAATTTTTTGGCCTTTTTAGCCTTCCAAAATTTTTGGCCTTTTCGACCTCCGACAAGTCCAAACTTTGAAACACAGTTTTGATGATAAACACTTAGAAATTTTTGACACGAAAAGTTTTAAAGTAGAGGTTGGGGTCTGAAAAACTAGATGTTTCCAGCGAGATCACATTTTTGCACACTAGTTGAACCTCAGATTGAATTGATGGTTAACTTGAGTTTTTTTTTAAGGGACTAAGGGTCCCCTATTAGTCTCCACCACCAGAAGGGCTTCCAGATGAAGATTCCAAGAAAGAATCCAAGAAACAAGAAGAAGACTCCAAGTCTTTTAGAAGAAACCATCCTTCTTTTCTCTTTCTTCTTGGCGATTTTGACCCACCTTGCAAGGGAAAACTAATTGTAAATGGATTCATGGATTCATGCAAGTTATCTAGTATCAGTTAAGAGTAGTTTCCTTTCCAGCAAATTTTTAGTTAAATTTATTTTTCTCTTTGATGCCCTAAATTTAGAATTCAGAGTTGTAGATCAAATTCTATATATTGTAAGCACAAATCAATGTAAAGGGAGGATTCTTAATACAATAAATATATACATTTGGTGCTTCATTTGTGGTGTGTGAATTTCTGCTACCTATGCAAAAATATTGGATGTATGCTTGCATTATTCATTATTTTCAGGGAGCCTCTTGTTTATTGTGCTTCAAATTCACATTTCTTTTAGTTGGAGTTTGATGTTGTTTACTTTACCTTGCTTTGACGAATGCATGGAAGAGATCATCTTTGGGCTTAAAGATAAATTTTTCTTGTGGGTGCGCACATCTTGGTGGCTTCATGATTTGATCAATTTTGAATATCTTGCACGAGTGAATATGTCTTGTCTCCAAACACTTGCATCCGTGGGGTAGTGAATTATGACTTGGTCTGATTTATGCCTCATAGGTTTACTCCAAACTCTATCATCATTCAATTTGCAAGGAAGGGTTTTACAATGGTTTATGTCCGTAGGATCTCATTTTCAGTCATTTTCTTATTTCTCGATACTCTACTCTCTACTCCCTTCCATCTTTTAAACTGTGAAAATCTACATCTTAAAAAATAAAAATTATATTTTATTTACAACACCCTATATGTTAAAATGGAAAATACGAAAAAAGAGATAAAGTTTTTTGTAGTTTGATGTCTTGAACGAACTAGCAAAGGCCTCCTCGTGAACAATCACATTTATCTTCAACTGAGTAACCAAGGAGGTTGTGACCCAACCTCGGAGAACCTAGGGAATAACCCCGTTATTATTTCAAGAGAGGAAATCAAATTTTTGAGATCCTAGCAAGTTGGCTTGTGTCAAAAAAACACTCAACAATACTATGGAAGAGTTTAGACCTATCAGCCTGTGCAATTGCTTGTATAAGATAATTTCTAAAGTCATAACCTCCAGACTGCTCCAAATTCTCCCGAATATCATTTCCCTCCAACAGAATGGATTTGTCCCTGGGCGACAAATTATTGATTCCATCATTGTTTTCCATGAGAATATTCATTCTTTGGAGAAATCCAAAAAACAAGTCTTTATGATGAAACTTGATCTTTCCAAGGCCTACGATAGAGTGGACTAGCATTTCCTTAAAAAGGTTTTGTCATCTTTTGGATTTGACAGTGGGATAATCAATAATTACGCAATTGGTCTTGATTGTGTCTTCTTCGGTTATTTTTAATGTGGGCTCTTCCTCTTTCTTCAGGCCTTCTAGAGGTCATAGACATGGTGATCCCATTTCACCTATCCTTTTTTTTATTCTTGCTGAATGTTTGGGGAGGTATATTCAAAAAATGGTAGCTAAGGGCGAGATTATTGGAATCCAACCTTCCTCAGCCAGAAAAATCCACTCTTATGAGAAATTTGTGGATGATACACTTATAATGGGGGAGGCATCTATTAAAGAAGCAAGAAACTTGAAGCAAGCCCTTTATACTAATTCCACTGGTCAATTGGTTAATTGGTCTAAGATCTCTATTTTATTTATAAATACCCTAGAGGAGAGACAAAAAAAGATATCTACCATATTAGGCTACTCAATTGGGAAGCTACCATCTTCTTAAATGGGTCTTCCTCTTTGTTCCAAACCCCCTGAAAGATTCTGGATTTCTATCATAGAAAGATTTAACAATAAGCTAGCTAGCTGGAAAGGGGCTCTGCTAAGTAATGCTGGGAAACACTTATTACTAAAACCTACCCTTGAAAACCTCCCTGTTTATGCAATGAGCCTTTTCAAAATTCCTTAAAAAATTGGTAACAAAATTGAGAAGATCCATAAAAGATTCCTTTGGTCGGGGGTTGAAGATAAGAAGATACTTAGTCTTGTGGCTTGGGACAAAGTTTGCAAACCCAAGAATCTGGGAGGTCTAGGAATGAGAACCATAAAAATGTTAACAAGGCCCTTCTGGCGAAACAACTCTGGAGAATATTTGGAGACTAGAAATAATTGACCACCATCATCATAAATAAATACCTCTATAACAATACCTCATCTAAGGATTATATTACTGAATATGTTATCATATCCAGATCCTACATATGGAATAAAATAAGCTCAACCAAAGAACTTATCATAAAGGGGAAGAGATGGAAGCTGGGGGATGGTAGGAGAATTAATTTTGGGATGATGAATGGATCCATAAAGTGCCCCTTTCTAATAATGAAGATTGGAAGCAGGCTATTGAAAGGTGCAAAGAAAACATAGGAAAAAAAGCCAAAGACTACTAGCAGGAAAATAACTGGAGGAACCTGAGAGAAGAGGAAAGCAGATTCATTCCCCTCCAGCATTAGCTACAGACTTGGCACATCAAAGAAAATATCCATGAATCTATAGTGTGGGACTGAAGACAAATGGAAAGTATACGGTGGCTTCTTCCATCTATCTAATTATTGAAAATGAGGAGAGACCCCTTTGCTCCTATGTTTGGTATAAGCATCTCACTCCCAAAATCAATTTCTTTTACTGGCTTTTGATTCAAAATAAAATGCTAACCCTTGATAATTTAACTAAAAGGGGTTTCTACATTGTGAATAGATTTATTCTTTGTATGGATCACTTTGAATCTTGTGATCATCTAATGCTCCATTTCTCTTTTACCCGTAAGGTCTGGGACACTATCTTTAGGAAATGGAATCTGTGTTGGTTCTTCCCGTGTCTTTGGTAGGATTTTGTTATTCAATGGTGTTGCCTTTTTCAGAAATCTACTGTCAAATATTTTTGGAATCTCATTCCTCCTCATTTATGTTGGCGTATTTGGAAAGAGAGAAATAATAGAATTTTCAGGGAGAAAAGGTCTTTCCCCGAGGCCATTGGAAATCAAATATGTAGAGCACTCGAAGAAAATTTTATGGCTTCAATTAATAATTTATATTCTAAGGAAATTATCAATAATGGTGAATGTCTTTTCAATATTAACACCTACAAGCCCAAACCTCAAAGAGAAATGGCTACCTGGAATTCTCCTCCTAAGGAGTGGGTCAAAGCCAATTTTGATGGGGCTGCCAAAGGCAACCTGGGTAATACTGGTGGAGGTGGTATAATTAGAGATAGAAATGGAACATGCATGGGTGCCATAGTGGCTCTGATGGGAACTCAATCTAAGTACAGGGCCAAATCCATGGCGTCCCTCAATATCAACATACTGGAAGAAGAGCTGAACTATAAGAAAGTTTGGCTTGAGGGACATTCTCTCAATATAATCAATAAAATTAAAGGCATTAGTAAGGCTTCCTAGACTATTGAGCATATTATTAATAAAATTAAGGAGAAGGCTTCAAATTTCATGGCCTTTCATGTCACCCACAACTTCCAAGAAACCAACCAAGTGGTAGATGGATTTGCTAACATTGGCATAAAAATGATATCACACGCAAGTGGCTTGGTACTACCAAGATCAATAAAGATATCAATTTATTACTCAATCATGATAAGATTAACCATAAGGTGGGCATCATTAAATAAATTAATCATACCGGTTAATGGGAAAGGGATTTTTGATACAATGATTACGAAATTCCATGTGAAGTGTCATAATAATCATGACCTTAAACCATCATATTCTCCTAGAGATATCAAAAGAAAGACTGGTATCTTGCATCTATATATACAGAGCTGAAATTTGCAAAGGATTCGAAGAAAACCAGTGTGCATAACAACAAGAAGGGGAATGGAAAAATGGGTGGTGACCTTAAGAGGGAAGAACCCGAAGTTTGAAAATGGAGGAATGAGAAGGAGGTATGGAGAAAGCTTCAAAAGGGGAAAGTGGAAAAATACCTAAGATGTCTCCATAGAAACAATAAGGAGATAACTAAGGCATTTGCAGATGGCTGGGAGAATGGGAAATTAAACATTTTGGTTAAATATTTTACCCTCTCGCTTGACTGTCTTGCGAAAATTACTCGTCTCCCTTTGGAGGGAATGCAGTTCTCAAAAGACAAAAAGGAGGGAAACAAAGATTACAAGACCTTTCCAAAGATGAATGAGGAGTGGGCCATGCTCATGAAAGGTAACCTGGATTATGTCAACCTATCAAACATAAAGCATATATGGTATTTTGTAATTAGAGCAATCATGGAATACTTCACACTCAATGGCAGGTATTCCAAGGTTTACAACTATCATTTTGTTCTTGTAAATCACTTTCAACACGACATTAAGGTTTCCTTCCCTTACTATCTGTTAAGCTCACTCAATCAGAGCATTATAGATCATAGGGTTAAATATTCCCCGGTCTTGCATGAGGGGATAATTCTTTTGATAGTGGATTATGTCAAAAAGAATATTCCCAAGCCTATCCCGAAGAATATTGACAATGTTAAGTGCAAGAGTACTGATATTTCCCCTAGAAAGAATATTATAAAATCAAACAAAAAAACCTACAAGGGCTCTGTTGTTGCTGATATAACTCTATCAATCTATGATGACATAGAAGCAATGAAGATGGATGATGATGACTAGGACCAAGATTCTTCTGAGGAAGAGGGATTTATGGGGGAAGAGAGCAACAGAGAGGAGGAAAATAAGGATATTACCACCATCACCAAGGAAATTGATGAGAAAGGGGAAAAAGAGGATATAGAGGAAGAGACCCTTGATGAGATCCAGGAAAGGATTGAAAATCTGGTGGATAATTACACTTATGACCAACAGGAAGACAACGAGGGGAACAACAATAGAAAAAGGAGACCCTTGATAATTTGAAGAACTGACTAATCTAGAGACAAATCTTCAAGGGAAAAACCATCCAGATAAAGGAAAGAATGGGAATAAAGAGGAGAAAGTAGAAGTGAATGAGGATGCCAATAAGGAAAGTGATAAAATCTAGATTGAACTTGAGGAGGATACCTAGAAAGACAACAAAAAAATCCCAACTCCGCCTAAGAGCCCGAAGGTTGATATAGAGGAGAACAACAATCAGAACCAGAGGATTATAGAGGAAGAGCCGTGGGACAAAGAATTCAAAGTGAAAAGAGAAGTTAGCATCACTCACCTCCAAGAGGCTAGGAAAAATGCTATGTATGGTTTCAACATCAACAAATGGATTCATGATGACATCAAGGATCTTCATACCAACTTTAAGAACATTGAAGACATAAATTCTCTGCTGGAAGAAATAGCGGACAAGATGAGAAATGATGTGGTCATGTATCAACCAGGGAAGGATGTTTTTGAAAAGGTTAAAAATAATAAAACTACTCTAGAAGAAAAGCTTAGTGCAATTATTGACAACAAAATGAAAAAAATTACTGAAAAAACAAACAACAACATTATCATTCTTAGAAAGCTGACTAAGATTAGAAAAGTGGGTATGCAATCTTCTGTTGACAATTTGAAAGTGCTTCATGCCCTGATAGAAGGGAACCTTAATGGAAAATATAAATAGGAAGATGAGGGAAATTAGGAGACTCCAACTTTAGGCTCAGGGACCAGAACCAGATCTACCACCAAAAAGATGACTAAGGTCCAAAGAAAAGACATTACCAATCTGAGGGTCTCATTTCAGAGTATGGAATCTTAGATGGAAGAGATTCAAACAATGGAAAGCCAGATGGAAGAAGCTGAGAAGTGATTCGACTTTTCTGGTCTGTTATTTTGCTAGGAGATTATTCGTTCCTATTTTGCTAGAAGATTTTCGTAGCTGCATTATGATGCTTTTTGTTCTTTAGTGCTCTTAACTTTGTAATCAAGAGTAGTGCCCTTTTTTTAGTTCTCTGTCTGCTTTTGAGACAGATTGTTGTTTTTTTGGTCCTTATTGCATATCTTTTCTCTCTTTGTTAAAGGGTTTCAAGGCCCCTTCAAAATTTTTTGTTACCTTAATCAAAAATAAGTCTGAAACGTTACTCCTAAGAGGGTAAGATCATCAAAAGTGATCACAACTTGTAGCCCTAATAGGCACCTTCCATTCTATAGACAGTGAAGCTTTGTGGGTTTCATCCCCACTATATTTTTTACCTTCTAACAAGGGTTTCTACATTATCAAATACTTGTATCATTTGTTAATGAGTTTCATGAATGTTTCAATGTTTTTTTATATGCATTTACATTTATGCTATGATATTGCATGCATGAAGTAGAAAAGCCACAATGGTCGATTATGCAAGAAATGATTACTAAAGTTTAAATTATAAAATTTTTAAGGGTACTGATTCACCCCTCCCCTCTCAGTACACACCCTTCCATTATTCGAACAATTGGTTTCAGAGCTAGATCTCTTATTTGGAAAATTTTAATCACTTGAGAGAAAATATCATACAATGGAAAGGTATAAGCTTGATAAAAATATTGAGAATTAGAAGTTGCAAATACATATTTTCTTTGATCAATACAAAGAGGCAAGAAACAAAATGAAAGAGTTATTGGTTGAAATAAAAGTCAGGGCATCTTGCTACAATGAAGATGACTATCATGAAGAAGAGATACTTGACCTATTTGATTCATCTAGATCTGGATCTGGTAATACATCTGACACATTTGAAGGAACCATTGCAGATCTAAATGAGATCAATCAACATCTGAATGAATAAGTGAAAGTACTACAGATCGGTCAAGAGAGACAAATGGTAAGAATGATTGATGTTATGAATAATGCAAGAAAAGTTGAACAAGAAATAACTTTAGCTATTGATGACAGGAGAAAGATTACTGAAAAATTGCAAGAGAAAGAATCTAAGATACAGAGACTTATTAAACATCACATTGAGATCACCAATCAAATAGTTCTTATGAGTCATGAGGCCAACCGAGTGAACATAGAACTTAATGGAAAATTGGAAGCTATTGGTGAACTAAAGGAAGAAAATGAGAAACTGAAGCATGAAGGGAAGATTCAACAAGAGCACAATGATATGATCAAGAAAGCTAAAGAATGGATGAATTTCTAAATGGACAAAGAAGACTCAACAACAATACCAGTTTAGGGTATACTACGCATGGAGAATCATAAAACTGAGCTGATCAAAGGAATGTATACACAAATCCAAGACCAAAGAAGCGTTCATGTAACTAGTGTGGAAAACCAGGCCACACATCAAATTTTTGCAAGAGAAAATCAAAAGTTATTCCTAAAAATACTTCTACATTCATAGATAATTGTTATAAATATAAAAAGCATGGAAACAAAGAACATGAATGAAGATCTAAGATGAAAAAACCAAAGAATACATATTACATGAAAAAACATTGCTCTACTTGCAACATGCATGGCCACACATTACATGAATGCAAGAAAAAGAAAAAGAAAGTCAGGAAACCTAAAGAACAAGAAAATGCATATCGACCGATAAGAGTCGGTAATACATATGTTTGGGATTACAACACTTGGGTAAATAGAAAATTATGTGGTAGCTATGGACATATAGTTGATAAATGTATGAGGAAATAGATAAGAAGATCTAGAAACTAGACTAACCATGGAATGACATGCTTACAATGTCATAAGATCGATCACTTAAGCAAGGACTGTAGAGACCAAGTGACAGAGTCAAGCACTTTTGCAAATGGAAATACTATTGAATACATTAGGAGAATGAGAAATCAAATGTGGAGGAGAGCTTCAAACAATGATAATGCTGGACCAAGTACTGCATTTGGTGAAACCTCATCTAATGGATCATGTGATTCCACCACCCCCACCTAAGAAATACAAGTAACTATGGAACTACACTCTAAAAAGTTGTATTTTACATCAGTTCCTATATTCATTGAGAATATGCCAAATTTGCATGAATGAAGATGCATTATGGTATTGCATGTATTGGTTTGTGAATATAGTCTGGTCAGTCAATATGAATCGAGCATAAACTACATGTCAGTGTACATGTGAAACACAACCGAGTTGACACTATATACCGAGTATCATCGGTAAACTTATGGAAGACAACCAAGTTAACACTATGTATCAAGTATTGTATACTCACTGAGCTGAAGAATTTGGTGTGTTAACTGAGCATCTACATTTTGTCAACCATGATCACTTGTTATAAAGGCTTGGAAACTAGGCATAATCCTTTAACTCAGGGATTGGACATCCACCTAAGCACTTTGTCCTCTTTATAAGAAACTCATTTAATATGTCAAACCTAGGGATGTTTTACTTGAAATGGGCCAAAAAAAAAATACACCAAGCACTTTCTCAACCAATCACTCTATAATCGCTATAGGAAACAAATGCTGGAAAGAAACTATTTTATGGCTGCAGGAAGTAAATGCTTTTGAAGGGAAACTATACTATTACTCCATGAAATGAATGCTCAAAAGAAAGTTAAGCTATTGTTGTGAAAGAAAATACTTGAAAGTAAATGATGGAAGTGAATGCTGCTAGCAGAATGGAAGAGTGCACAAACTAATTATAATGCCTTAGTTACTCTACTGCTTGGCTATAGGAAGCGATAGCTGTCCTATGGCTTTGGCTACCGTAGTTGTTCAACATAGGAATTGAAATGAGAGAAGTGCAGGAAAGTGATCTAAACTAAAATGAATCTAACTATGGATTCCTCACCAAGTGGGCCCCTTGGGTGAGTACCCAGAACACTCAATTACACAAAATTAATCTCAATACCTCATTTTATCATTAAAATGAATAACAGAGTACAAAGATTCCTATAAACCTTAAAACAACAAAATTGAACTATATTGCAACTATAATAAAAATGCCCTCCTTCTCACATAGGAGCGGGGATTTATTTAAAGGAAAACATCTAACTTCTAAACTCAACACACCCTAAGAAAAGGTGGAGCTTTTATTACAAACAACTAACAGAAAGGAAATCTAGAAATCAGGAAATGGAATCGGTCCAGAAAAGAGGAAAGAACTGCTTAGACAGCATATCTAACTTCCCACTCTCTCCTCGATTTCATCAGGGAACTTATTGCATTTGCCAAGTCTTTTCTTAACCGTCTCCACATGGATTAACTAGAAACCTTCCGCTACTGTTACACCAATGTTCCATCCATGTGCGTCTGTTACAGGACCGAGTCAAGCATCCAAGACATGGATGTGCTCACATGAATAATACAACTATTGCTACTTTGATGCACTGCATTAAAACTGTTAGGATAAAAGCATTCATGGAAAATAATCATTTTAAGTACATATGCATTATCTATCACTCAATCAGTTAATTCATCCATAAAACATGATCATGATTCCATAGTAATAAACAGAGCATATTCATCCAGATAAAGCATATTAAGTAAGAATATGTCTATAGCATAGGTTCAGTGATTGACTACCACCTATTAATAGTTTTAAAGCATAAAGTATTAGAGTAAATAAGAGAGAACATGGAAAAAGACCTATCAAAATTTCTCCTAGGGTATCTAAAGTATGCCATTAAAATGGTCTATCAAACCGATTGGTAGGTGAAGCATTTAATGCATCACTTAGGTTATATTTTTCTATAAAAAGGGAAACATGAACTCATTCGTTCACCCAACGTAAAAGAGAAGAGTGCAAAGAAAAGAAGAGTGATTTAGAGTGATAACATTTCAGAGTGATTCACAACACCTTTAAAAAAACTCCAAAATATTTCAAAGCATTCTCAAAAAATATCTCATGAGTATAAAGACTTACGGAACTAACAGGTTATTTGCGAAGAAGCCCTAAATTTACAAAAAATGGCTAGGACTTCATGAACCTTGAAGATCAAGATGGAGAAGTATAAGAAGGTCGTTCTTATCAAGAACTCAACCTGTGAAGAACCTAATTAAAAAAATTTCCCTGACATTTCTGTTCAACTTGATGACAAGGGAGCATTCTCAAGTATCCCACCTAGGGTTTTACTATTTGAAGACATCTGTGCATACATTCACTGCAAAGTTGCAAAGATTGGAGATGTTGAACTTGAATAATCTTATCAGAAGCTATGTAGGGACAGAAACCTAAAGGACAAATACAAACACATTGAAGTGAAAGGGTTAACCAATGCCCTAGTATTGCTGAAAGAATTCAAAAAATAATGGATACGCATTGTGCTTAGCCGAGTGCATGACGGTAAAATGTGGTTAGATGAACCTAAGGAAATAAAAAAGGATGTGATTCACATAGTGACTGGTTACCCCATCACCAAGAAGGAAAAATCCCTAAGGAACCCTAGATGCCCGGAGATTGAAAAGGCAACTAGAGCCGAATGGGATGGCAGAAGTCTGAAAGTCAATTCAATCACCGACCCTAAAATGAAGTTTGGTGCATATGTGATTGGATACAAGATCTTTCAATAAAGTAGAATGAACAACATTTCTTATGGAGTTGTTAACACTGCATACAAGATAGTAAAGAAAGGAGTGCAAATAAACCTAGCCAAGGTACTACTGAAACAACTGGAAGAAAACATGAGAACAATTAGATCAAACTGATCTAATACATGTAAGTTTAGTTCTCTATTAATGTGTACATTATTTTACTTTCAGAACTTCTTTCCTTTTATCGGTAATCTAACTTGGGACACCAATAGACTAATAACAACATAGATTAGTGATTACATTAAATCACTTTTCATACCACTCTTGGATTCATAATTCACAATATTCAAGAATAGGATGAAGAAGAGGATGAGAATTCTTGCATAGTTGGTTGAACAATACAAAGATGAAATATGCCTTTTATTTGAAACCAACACCACACTCATGAAAGCTGCCAACCCAAGAATAGCATGGTTACCACCATTGGAATATGAAATTAACATAGATCTAGCTACAAAAGCCATTGAAGCCCTACTAAATGAACCAATTGAAAAATCTATAAGAAAATTTGGCACATATGAGGAAGCTAAGTCAAGAATAAAGACTGGCTTAGTAGTAAAAAGAGATAGGAAATAAGAAAACACAAATGGTGAAAACACTTAAGAATAAACTCTTGATAACTGATGAAGAGAGATACCACCGAGGAACATTCACCCATCGATGAAGGTAAAGAGTTAAGTGATTCAGATTCTACCAAATCAGATGTAGAGCCTCCAAAGGCCAAGAAATTTTTTTTATTGATGTAACAACTGCATCTAGAACCAAGAGCAAAACAGCTAAGGTAGACTCACCACCATTGAAGAAAGGCACAGTAAGAACATATATGAAAAAAAATACTAAAGCCTCAATCAAGCCATGACAACGGAAGAGATGTGTGAGAGGAAGAGAAGACAAGGATGATATTGAAGAAGTAGAAAGAGAACAGAGAGTCCAAGAAGAAAATTCCAAAATACCAAAGACAATTGATGAAATTGCAGAGTCAATCATCAAAATAGGCAGTATAACACATCATAAGATTAGACAATGGGGAAATATGTCTACCGAGGATAAGAACAAAATAGAATAAGCAATCATTAGAATGATGGTGGCTTACAAATATATACCTCTACAATTTGGAAATCATATTCCATAAGAGCTACAAGATAAATATTAGCTAGGTGGACATATGCATTACATATGGAGAAACAAATGAGGGAGAAATCCCTAGTTGCATTCATGCCCAACTCCTTAGTTGAAGAAATTGACTCAACCATGAAGGAGTATGCCAAGAATTTTTCTACAAAGACCAGAGCATACAAGGTATTGCAGAACAAGCTCGTAGACATTGATATTGAGAGCAATATGATTTGGACTCAAATCTTTAATCCACTTGAGAAGATACTATTTATAACCAAGACTCCTCACACCGAGGAGAAGGAGGCCACACTGAGCCCCGAGAACATTTTCATCAACAACAAAGAGGATGTCAATCCGATTGACTTAACCACAGAGGCAAGTAAGGCCATGGATGATATTCCTTAAATATTACAATCATTAGGACAAACACCAGATATCACTATACAAGATATAACTCATGATGATTCTGATAATGATGCAAAGGCTGATGAAGATCTAAATATTGCCATCGAGAAAACAAAGGAAAAGGACACTACTAATGTTGTACAGGCACAAATACGAGGTAATATGCCTTTACTAATGCAAGAAATAAATATAATAATTGAGTCACAATAGACACCACCTAAGATAGAAGAAGACAAATTGATGGACAAAGGTGAGGAACAAGGGGAGAAGACAGATAAAAATGGAGAGGGCAAACTGAGTGATGCACCCACCAAGGACAGTGGAAAGGGAGACAAGACTGCAAATCAAGAAAAGGTTGAATTAGAGATGTCTACAACTAACCAACAGGTACTAACTGAGAAACCTAGCCATGACCCCACACCTCCCAAGAAATAATTGACAGAAAATGAGCAACAAAAGGCTCTTCCTATAATACCTCATTTCCTGAATCAAGCAAAATTTCAAAGAAGAATAAGAACAAGAAAAATAAAGCCCCCGTTACACTTGATGAAATCATAGACACACCCGGCTATTATCCAAGGACACTTGATCCCGAGTCACTAAAAAGGTATGGGGAGCTATGCAAGAGGAAAGCACAATAGGACAAGATAAAAATGGAACACATAAATACTCAAGTCCTAGAAACAAGAAAAGAAATTCTATTGCAGGTAGTTCCTGACACACAGATTGATCAAATTGCACCTATCATTTATCAACTTGTAGTTCTGACTGAGGCATTCACACAATAGAATGTAGATGCCAAGAAGGTCATTGAGGAAAGAGTAGAGGAGAAGTATCACTACAAACTAACAAAGAAAATCAGCCAAGAAGTGGCAGAGAATAAGGTGAAAATATCTTAATTGGTAACTACATTAGAACCTATTATTTCAGAATTAGTTACCTTAGTTCAAAATTTGTACACTATTGAGAACTTCACTACCAATCATGATGCACAGATAGCTAAGTTAAATGAAGATATAAAATCTAATGCACAAATTATTTCAACCGAGCCAAATGCATTCCAACTGCATTATGAAAAACTAGTTGAATCTAAACGGTTAAGACTTGAAATACAAAAGGAAGAAAGAAAAATCAGAGATGAAGTAAATGAGCTACAAGCCATGTTACTACTGAATCTCACATCGCTGAAGACATACATGAATATGGAAAAGACTCTAATTACCACCCCAGAGATTTCAGTAGCAGAAAGAATCTATGACATGCACACTCAACTCACATTGGAGCACATGACCCTAGAGCACTTGAAGGAGAAATAGGAAAAGCTGATGGAACCCATTAAGAAATCTCATTTGCACATTCTTAACAAGTTTTAAGATATACATCTTTGTCATTACATTCAAAAAAATGGGGAAACATGTACATACATTGTATCTACATACCGAGGCATGCACATAGGTGGATGGTAGTAATAACTGAGAGGGGGGGGGGGTGAATCAGTGGCCTCAAAAATTTATCCTTTAAACTTTAATCCACCAATCAATACACCTCAGATTATTAAGTCCCTACAAGATGCATGCCTTGAAATACTTTGGAATAATTAACTGTCTTTCGGTTTACCTTGTTTGTCCTTATTCTCCTTGATTACCGATAAGCTGTAAAAATTATTTACCGACACTCAGTAAATATGCAGAGTATACCAATCAATCCATAAATTCATATATGAAATGTAAAACAATAAAGTAATAAACCATATAGACATAACACATGGATTTTAACGTGGAAACCCAGTTAAGGGAAAAAACCACTGGGACTGGTACCCCAAATTTTCACTCTTCTGAAGTGAGCCTTGTTAGGATCAACCCTGTTAAAGGTTACAAACACACTGTTAAGTGTGACCTTGTTAGAGGATCTTTAAAGATAGGTTGTCACTTAGTATCTAGCATCTACGCTACCATCCTTGAATCAACCTTCTTCTTAGACTATCAATAGGCTTTGTCCTAATCTTACTACCATCCTTGAATCAACCTCCTTCTTAGACTATCAATAGGCTTTAGGTGAGACCAATGCTACTTTCATGAGTCAACCTTTTTGGTAATCTATTAGGATATACCTAAATTGTAGAAGATGGTTAAGTCCTGCTCTGTTAAGAGACTTAATGCTTCAATGGTTAAACTGAAACACAATGACCTATTTCTAATGCAACTTTGAATTGCAGATTTTCAGATCTATTTACATACAATACCTCTTTGATCAATGTATCAATTCAATTCCTTTATGCTCCACACTTTCTGCTCTGTGATGCTGTGCTTCACTATTTGTCAGTGTCTGTAGGATTCTTTATCTCTCCCTTATCTTGATTGATCAAGACTGTATGAAGTTTATCCTTCACCAATTTCTCTTCAGCATCTTCTTTCTATTCACTCCCCTTCCGTGTATCTGATTGCATGTGGAAATGAATTATGCTTGTCTCTTATATAGACATGATATTCCTTAATTCTCTATTCTTGATTCTGTTAGAAACACTAAGAGGGGGGGTGAATCAGTGTTTGTCTATTAATTACTTTTTCAGTTTAAACATAAATCAAACATAGATAGAATGAAGCTTAACATAACAACTCATAACACATGATATGATCATGGGGAAACCTTGATCAGAGGAAAACCCCGGTGGGAATTAGTACCCACAAATATTGTACTAAGTATAATGAACTCATGAGATTTCCTTTGCCCTATTAGAAGAAGTCTTTACAATATGAGTACAATGACCTAGTTGAAGGTCGAACCCTATTAGGAGTCTTTTATAAAACCCTGTTAAAGGTATATGGCTCACTGCCCAATAAGATGAAGGCTACAACCTTATGAAAGACGATATGCACTATATCAAAATGAACTACTGTGATGACACTACTGTCTGATCAGTTCTGTGTATGTGTGAATGCTCTTCCTCTCTTAAAGAGCTATATCATATACTGACTTCATAGTACTATCCCTCTGTATCTTCCTCTTACATAATAATCGACACTTCTATCATATCTTTACATTACGTACTTATATATTCAAATTCGAATAGGTGTGACCCAAAACAAAACACTAGTCGACCCTAAACCAAAATATACAATGCTTTCGAACAAGTCTGCAAGCATGTTTACTACAATTTTAATTACATCATTTCAATCATATAAACAAAGGCGCTTAGCCATTACATTATAAAATAACACATGCTGATCAAAACACTTAGTTGGCTTCCATGCTCTGTCTCCTGGACTGCTGGTCTATTGTCTGCTTGTAACTTTTCCATACTATAGTTACGTACTATGCATGTCTGGATGTAGTATGTACATGTGTCATACAACTTATATCTAAATGTGCATACACAGAATCGATCTCTTGCATGTGCGCTGATGTGCTGATCGCTGAGTATCTCTGTCTGCCCTGTTTTCCTTACTTAGTCATTTTGTCTTTTAAGATAGAGACTAAACATGACTTTGTTTCCATGATGACAACAAAAAATGAGTCATGCATCCTCAGGTAGTCAACTTTCCAACAATCTCCCCCTTTGTCATTTATGGAAACAAAGGAATGTGGTCAAGTTACTCAAAATGACTTAACACAAAAAGTGATTGTATAACATCATATATACATATACTTCTCCGCATATACACATTCTATATTACTCCCCCTTTGATATTAATGACAAAGGTGTATAAAAACTTGTAATTCTACTGCATACTTACTCCATATACACTTCAGCGTACACAATTTTAAGAGATTGGATCTCAGTCTGCCAAAATACCTTCATAGCATCAACTGTTTGTAGATGCGCGCACAATGCATATGTCAACTTCTCCATTTTTATCAGATCCATGTAGGGACCTTGATCATATATCACAATAGTAGCATCAATCTATTTGATGTTCTCATTGAGGACTACTAAGGATGGCGCAAGTGCATTTCTTAACTGGGTTTGCCTTACCCTTATCTTGCTAATTTATAACTTTGCTTTCTCAATTTTATCTAACTACCCTTGGTAGAAATTGTTACATATGTTCATGTCTTGTGTGGAAGTTTCAACTGATTTTCTTATACTATCTATTATTAACTATGCTTCTTCTACCTTTTTGGTGTGCTTAGAGGTGAGCTTCACTCTGTCCATACAATTTTCTATGACTCTCTTTCCTTTATCTTCCAATTCCTTCAATATAGATTTCCCATTCTTTAAGGAGTTCAAGTCTAAGGTAAAGTTCTTTACCAAATCATTCAGTCTCTCCTTCTTATATTCATCTTCTGCAATCTTAGTAGCAGAGTCTACTAAGCTTATAAAGTGTGATTTAAAGTTTGACAAAATATTGTCCACATCTTCAACTGATTGGACTTTAGCTACTTTCTGATCAGCCGACACTAAGTCATTCAAAATGTTCTCTGTTTCCAAAAAGTGAGGGTTCCACATCACTTGTTTTTCCTTTTCTTTTTCCATAGCAAGAACGCTGATTTTGATTAAGTCTTCTTCTCCCCATGCATCCAAACTTGCTGAATCAGGAGTTAACCTTGACAACAATGAGGTAGATGGTTGAGTGGATGGTGAGAATATAGTATTCTGACTAGTATCCATGCATTCAACCTTTATTGGTTTCTCTTTTATTCGCATCTTGTCACCTTGAGTATCATCTTGAGTATCTAGATTTATGTCAACTTGATAATTGATGGGAACTTCATCTTGTTGTGCAAAGGTATCATCAGTGCACATTTCTTTAGTGCTTACAAATGCCTTATCAAGTTTATCCATATCTTTTTCAGATGTAGTCATGGATATGTTGACATTTTCAACTACTATAGTGTCTTCTGAGTCTTTATCTATATCATAAGTTATTGTCATTGTGGGCACAGAGACCTGTGGACCTGTTATAGGCGCAATCTAAATTACTGGTTCTGTAGCCTATTTGGGAGGAGCTGGAGTAACTTTTGTTGTAGGTGCCATTGGTGGATACATGTGTCTGTCCATAAAGACTTGTGCAAATGCCTTTTCAGTCTCCTTACCTATTTGTTCATACTCCTTGTTCATAATTTGTAGGGTCCTTGTCTTAGTTTGGAGATGAGGCTTCACCAGATCTAACAATATAGCCTTCTCATCATGTGAGCATATAGGAAGAAGAGCATCCAATGTTTCTTCTCTTATCCTCATATCTTCCTCAATTTCATGTATTTTCATGATCTATAATAAGTTCCTTAACTTATCCAGTATCACTGTCTTGAGTTCAAGAACTGCGTTCTTGAACTTGATCATATGAGATATGATCATAGAGTGTATCTCAATTTTATCAATTTCTTGATACTTGTCATAGATTTTAGAAAGTGTATCTAATCTTCCTTCATTAACAATCCTGATCCTCAAAACATTTAGATTAGGTCTAAATCCTAAAACAGGAGGAGCTTGAGTAATCTTAGCTTTGCTTCAAGTGTTCCTTGTGGATGGGTGATTTGTAGGCACCTGTTTTCTTCCTCTAGTCTTCTTTCTTGTTGTAGTCAATGGAGATGAATTTAAGTCAATGGTGGTAGAGGGCATAGAGGTGCTCTCTAATTTATTCTTCTTCTAGATTTGTTAATCTTTCTCAAGTTCTTTTTCTATCTTGGTATCTCTAGCTTTGTCAAGATCTTCTTGGGTGACTCCATGAACTTTCAATATGTTGGATGTAATTCTAGATGCTTTCCTTTTATTATCAGCACTGTGTAAGACAATATCCACTTCATTGGTCTTCTCTTTGTAAGTGCCCCACCTAGGCTCATTAGGATCTTTGGGTGCTCACAATAGAACTTGCGCATATCCTTCTATCACATGTTCTTCCACTTCATAACCAAGAGGATGAATCCATTTGGTTATAGGTTCAAATATTTCCATGCATGTGTAGTCTGTTTCTACCATGAAACATATGGTATCCTTGTATTTGTCAACTATCTTCTCAGATAATCTGTACCTATTCTTCATTTTGATCCTGAATGTCTTTATATCCATATCCATGGTATCCCTTGCACTGCTCTCTAATGTGACCTTGAGTGATATCTGAGACATTGTGGGTTTTCTCCTGTCTAGGTAGAGGTTTGCAACCTTTCCAACTATATGGAAATACAAGTAGATGATCAGAGATCCAAACCTGAATGTCTTTCTTCTGTCATGTTTGATGATTCGGATGTTGTCAATCAATTGACCACGCAAGATCTCACATAAGTTGTATTGAGTGTTATCCTTCACCATTCTGATAGCTGCTAGGACTGTTACTGCAGAGACATTGTTCAATCTACTGGCTTACTGAAACTTATACCCAAGTATCATTGTCATAATTTTTATATCATCTTATTTGATAGGGTCAACTGTCATTCCACACTTGTCACTTCTGGATAGACAAACTTGTTCAATCTGCTTTTTGATGTCCTTGCCAGTGGAAAAGAGTGGTCCAGTCTTGGGAAGTCTGGTTAATTCATGAATTAGGTTTGTGGTGATATGCACAGGGACCTCACCAATCTAGTAAAGATCATCATGTATTCTGCTCAACAAAATCTTTACCCATTCAGACTCATCAAACTCATGCACATTAGAATACTCGAAGATAGGGTTATCAATCAAGTGTGTGAATTCATCTTTGAATGTGTAGTCAGGTTTCATCATGGATGCCATATGAGTAGCTATTTTGACATCTCCTACTATTTCCTTCTTACAGTAAATATACACGCAGATATCTTCCATGTGAACAACACCTAGTGGGGTTTTGGAGAAAGCGCCTTCCACATCATCTAGTATGGATTTGAATGGATGCTTCTTGAATACAAATCTATTCCTCTCTACTATATCAAACACAACTGGAGTCGCCATACTTACTTGGAATTTTCTTAAGTAGGGTTTCACAAAATTCTAAAATGGCGCGACTGCTAGGGTTTCGTTCCAAACTTCTTATCTGTTCGCTCAACTACCAAATTTATTATGCCTTCGTGCCTTGATGTCTAGTGCTCCAATGCTATTCCAAATTCTATGCTCTTCAAATGAAAATGTGAGGAAGATCAAATACTTTCTTTCCTTTATACAATCTACCACATTTAATGTTTGCAACTGTATGCAAATTACCCAGATATTTTGAAACTTTGATCCTGATGTATTTTAGACAATGCGTGAATGCACATAGAAATATTATGTTCTTGTAACCATGATATCATAGGTGCATACTCAGAGGTGAGTATACAAACCACGCAGGGGTCCTGAGCTAGAATAGCTCCCCCTAAGACCACGAAGGTCTATTTAAGCATAAGTAGAGGGCACGTCCACTGTGGATGCATCAACTACTTTGTCAACATCACTGTCCTTCTTTAATTCAACCCAAATTTTTCTTGAATCTTCATTTGCTTGAATAAACTTTACTTCTCCTTTTTCTTCAAATAGTGTTTTTTTAGGTTCATCTTGCTTTTGAGTTTTGGAGATGTGTCTTGCCTTTCCACGTGTGTGACAAATGATAGTAGGTCTGATGCTTTTGTTCATTATGCTACATTTCTTTGCTATGTGTCCATTGTAGTTACATATCTAACATGTAGTGTTCTGCAAATTCCTTTGAGGTTGATTGTTTTGATTCATTCTCCTTTGATTCTGCTGTGATTGAGTTTTGCAATGTATAGCCCTATGACCAAATTTATTACAAGAGAAACAATAACCATTGAAGGTTCTTACCTTTTTGCAATCTCTTGCCAAATGACCATGTTTGTTGCATGCATAACAAGTTCTGTTAACTTGCTTGATTTCCCCTTTTGGTAGATCTGCTTTAATCTCTTCAACTCTCCTTGCTTGTGAAAGTGCTTCATGAGGTTTTTCTCTTTCTTGTAATGAATTGACTCCAGTTTGTGTTATATTGAATCCAAGACCAGTAGTGTCACCTTTTTTCTTTTGTGCATTGAGCTGAGATTGAAGTGAATCAAAACTTGTGTGAAGTTTGTCAATCTTATCCTTTGCTTCTGTTAATTCAGATTCCAAATTTCTTTTTATGTTTTCCAATTCTAGAACTTTCATGTTTGCTTTCAAGAGTTCATCATCTAGTTGTTTGCTTTTGTTTGATCTTTTCTTCAATAGCAATTTGGTTGTCTATGAGCTGTTCATCCAGATTCTCAACTTTGTCTTTTAGAGACATATTTTCTTCATTGATCTTTTTGATCATTTTCCCTAAGTCACTTGTAGAACAATCTTTCAAATCTTTTCTTAGTTTTTTGATAAGCATTTGTGAGCCATTAACTTTTAGTCTAAGTTCTTCATTTTCTTTTTCAAATCTATCAAGATCTTCAAGGGCTGCTTCAAGATTATTTTTCAAATGTTTTTCTTTTGCTGAGTCCATGATCTCCTCAAGTGGTTAAACTTATTTTCTCAGGACCAGATCTCTGATACCAATTATTAGAAACATTGAGAGGGGGGGTGAATCAGTGTTTTTCTATTAATTACTTTTTCAGAAATTTAAACATAAATAAAACATACATAGAATGAATCTTAACATAACAACTCATAACACATGATATGATTATGGGGAAACCTTGATCAGAGGAAAAACCCGGTGGGAATTAGTACCCACAAATATTGTACTAAGTATAATGAACTTGTGAGAGTTCCTTTGCCCTGTTAGAAGCAGTCTTTACAATATGAGTACAATGACCTGGTTAAAGGTTGGACCCTGTTAGGAGTCTTTTAAAAAACCCTGTTAAAGGTATATGGCTCACTGCCTGATAAGATGAAGGCTACAACCTTCTAAAAGATGATATGGACTATATCAAAATGAACTTCTGTGATGACACTGCTATTTGATCAATTCCGTGTATTCTCTTCCTCTCTTAAAGAGATATATCATATACTAACTTCATAGTACTATCCCTCTATATCTTCCTCTTACATAATAATTGACACTTCTATCATATCTTTACATTACATACTTATATATTCAAATCTGAATAGGTGCGACCCAAAACAAAACACTTGTCGACCCTAAAACAAAATATACAACACTTCCAAACAAGTCAGCTCAAGTGTGTTTACTACAATGTTAATTACATCATTAGAATCATATAACCAAAGACGCTTAGCCATTACATTATAAAATAACACACATTGATCAAAACACTTAGTTGGCTTCCATGCTCTGTCTCCTAGACTGCTGGTCTATTGTCTGCTTGTAACTTTTCCATACTGTAGTTCCATACTATGCATGTCTGGATGTAGTATGTATATGTGTCATACAAGTTATATCTAAATGTGCATACGCTGAATTGATCTCTGCATGTGCGCTGATGTGCTGATCGCTGAGTATCTCTGTCTGCCCTATTTTCCTAACTTAGTCATTTTGTCTTTTAAGATAGAGACTAAACATGACTTTTTTGCCATGATGACAACACAAAATGAGTCATGCATCCTCAGGTAGTCAACTTGCCAATAGATTCTTGATTCTTGGTGTGAAAAACAATCCAGCCAATCTGATTTATGGCTTTAACTCCTAATTTATCTCGTAGTTATCTTCTTGCCAACTCTATAAATATTCTTTAAATTAATTACTTAACTATGGTCAAATAAAACAAATAAAACAACCAGTTAAGTCTATCCTTAAGCCCTGCCAGCTAGATATTTTGTCATTTTCTGATCTCTCTGTTCCATCGGTCAATTCTCCAGTTCATCATCGGTGACAACTGCCAGGTCCATCAGTGTAACTTCAGTTAGATTTGGGATCTCCATCCATCGGGCATCATTAGATATTTCTCTTTGGGAAACTCTATTTTTAGCTTGTCAGGAAATATTGTCTTCTACTGGTCGGGCATTACTATGACTTTTTCTCTATCTTTACCGATGGTGTGCACTCCATCGGTGTAGTTTGTCACTCAGTGAATACTTGACTTTTATGCATTGTTGAGGGCATAATCATTTTTCCATTGATTCTCTGAATTCTTTAGCATTATGTACATGACCGTACAGATGATATCAAGTTGACATCAATGACAATACAAACCATTAACTAATTTAATGTATTGCATCATCTTCAACTTAACATTATCAAACATTCAATCAGTTGCATGTCATCAATCTATCCCTTTGGTATTGATGGAAACATACTATATTATCACACTATACTATTTCTAATACAATATGAAATACAATTGTTGAGATTCATCAAATTACCAAACAGTTTGTTTTGATAACAGATAAAAATGTCTAACCACCGGTAAGCTCTGTGTTAGCTTAGATTTGATTCTTGCAGCTTTCTATGTTTCTTCTTCTGATGTGTTGTGTCCTCTGTTTGTGTCAATTTCTCTCTTTTGACTATTCTTCTTCTTTGATGTCACTATATTTTGTTTGCAACTTTTATACAACTTCTCTCCCTATGGATATGACCTCTCCCTGTTTGGATTAATATGATAATGAATAGTTTTTGATGATAATATGAATACATTCTCTCCCTTTCACAACAATGCCAAACAAATATTTTACAAATATCTGAAATTCCTTTCAAACAATTTTTTTTATCCATAATATATTCCTTGAATTTCCCTTATCCACCATCAATATAACAATATGCTCTAGTGCTTGGTTCTGATATATACCTTTCTGTATATAGATGTAGCTTTGAAGTTCATCTTTTGCTTGCATAAATCATGAATGATATTCTGATAATACATGGCTGATGAAACCTTTAGTCCTTTTACTAACTAGTAGACATGGGTTTGACCCCTAGTCTCTTTCTCAAGTACTGAAATGTATCCTTGGGCAGTGGCTTGGTGAAGATATCAGCCAATTGTTCTTTTGATTGCACATATTCAAGTATCACCTCTTTTTCTTGAACTTGTTCTCTTAAATAATGATACTTGATGGCAATGTGTTTAGTCTTTGCATGCATGACTAGATTATTGAAAATTTTTATTGCACTGGTGTTATCACAATAGATAATCACTAGTTTTGTGATCTTCATATGCATACCTTCCAGCAACTATTTGATCCATGCAATATTTGAGCGGTTTGCAGTAGCAACAACATATTCTGCTTCTGTAGTAGACTAAGAGATGCATCCTTACTTCTTGCTAATCCATGTGACAAGTCTGTCACCCATAAAGAATGCTCCTCCAGTTGTGCTCTTTCGATCATTAAGATTTCCAGCCCAATGAGCGTCAGTAAACACCTTTAGTTCAAATTTGCCTTCTCTTCTATGTATTTGGATTGTGTAATGAAAATACCTTCAATTTGTTGAATGATCTGTAGACCAAGAAAGAAATTGATCTCTCCAAACATAGACATCTCAAACTCTTTTCTTATCTCATCAGAAAAGATTTTCATAGCATATCATTGCCTCCAAATATGATGTCATCAACAAATATTTCAGCAATCAAAGTGTTAGCATTAGTATCTTCTATCAAATAAAGATTACTATTTCCACTAGTCCTCATGAATCCAATAATTATTAGATAGGAATGAATTCATTCATACCAGGATCTAGGAGCTTGTTTCAATCTGTACAAGGCTTTGTGAAGTCTACATACCATGCTCCTCTTGTCTGGATCCACAAACCCTTCTGGTTGCTCAATGTATACCTCTTCTTTAAGTATTCCATTTAGGAATGCTAACTTGACATCCATTTGATATACTTTGAATCCTTTGTATGTAGCATAAGCAAGTATAATTATTACTCCTTCTAGCCTATCAACAGGTGCAAAGGTCTCTCCATAGTCTATACCTTCCTCTTGTGCATACCCCTTGCATGCTAGTCTTGCTTTGTTCCTTGTGACTTCTCCATTCTCATTCAGTTTGTTCCTGAATATCCATTTTGTACCGATGACATTCTTGTCATCTAGTCTTGGCACAAGTGACCATGTCTTTTTTTTCTCAAT
>MU224447.1:352710-379120 GCA_018584345.1 Thuja plicata
TCACAAATTAAGCAATTTGAGTTTAAAGACTTACTTCTTGTTCTTGTACCATCTTTCTTATCTCCTATGATCTGGTCCTCTGGATGGTTCCTTCTTACATATCTTGCAAGTACAGGTACAAATCTTTGTGTATCAGTTTGATCTTCATTACCTTGTACATCATTTTGATCATTATCGTGACCATCGATAACAACATTCTGACCATCGGTTGCAACATTTTGTTGTTCTGGATTTAAGCACTGTTACTGGGTTAGAGTTATGAGTTCTTCACAGTATACAAACTTGTTGTATTCCTCTAGTTATTTTGTGCTTTCTAGTTCATTCTTTTCTGAAAATTCATCGATCTTCACATTTGCACTTTCAACTATTTTGTTAGAAGCCTTAATTAGACATTTAAAATCTTTTCTCTTGGTATAATACCCCAGAAAAATACCTTCATCACTTTTGGTGTCAAGATTTCCATTTCTATCATCTTTTAAGACAACATTGACTACTAAATATTTTGAAGTAACTTACATTGGGTGTTTTACCATACCATAGCTCATAAGGAGTCTTCTTTGAGTCCTTTAATTGTACTCTGTTAAGTGTATAAATAGCAGTGCTAACAGCTTCCCTCCAGAAGATCTGGGTGATGTCCTTCTCTATCATCATTGTTCTTGCACAATCAAATATTGATCTGTTACTTCTCTTAGCAATCCCATTTTGCTGTGGTGTTCTTGGTGTAAAAACCTATCTTTTTATACCATGCTCATTACAGAAATTAGTGAATTCATCCGATATAAATTCTCCTCCTCTATCTGATCTCAAGCATTTTAGATCCTTACCACTTTGTTTTTCTACCATAGCCTTATACCATTTAAACATCTTGAATGCTTTAGTTTTTTATTTTAGAAACATGACTGTCATCATTCTAGAGTAATCATCAACAAAGAGAATAAAATATCTATCTCCATAATAGCTCTTTGTCCTCATAGGTTCACATAAATCAGTATGGACTAATTCTAGAATGTCATCAGATGTATGGGTTTTACTTTTGAAACTAGACTTTGTCATTTTACCTTTTTGACAATTTTTGTACATGATGTTGTCTGATTTATTCATCGTCAGTAAGCCTCTTACACTTCTTTTCCTGCTTATTTTCATCATGTTGTCAAAATTCACATGACACAATATTTTGTGCCACAACCATATGTCTTCATTTCTAGTCATCAAGCAAGTGGGATTAGTATCATTTAGATAGAATAAGTTACCTTTGGTCTGTTCACCGGTACCAATCAGTTTTCCTGATTCATTGAAGATCTTTGCCTTCTTGTTCTCAAATTCTACTCTGTGACCTGAATTATTCAGTTGAGAAACACTCAATAGATTATAATTCAATCCTTTTACCCAATAAGCATTTTCACATTTAGTCAAGTTATTCAACATTATTGTTCATTTACCTTTAATTTGACAAGGTGTATCATTTCCCATTCTTACTGTACCACCATTATAGTATTCAAAAGTATTAAAATTTTCTTTGTCACCGGTCATATGGTGAGTGCAACCACTATTTATAATTCTGATATCATTCTTACTAATCTTAGATATGAGTGCAGTTTCTTCATACCTTTCATCTTCATGTGAATCATCCTTCATAGCTACAAATACTATCTCGATGTCATCATCTGGTTCAATGTTAGTATCTTCATCTTTGCAAGCAGCTAGATAGCTAGCCTTCTTGCCTTTATCCTTGTAGTCTCGGGTATCATTTCTTTCTGATCGTCGGTAACCTCTGTAATCTTTGTTATCACCTCTGTTAGATTTCTTCTCAAAAGATCTATTATCACTTTTGTCATGTTTTCTTGTGTTAGGACATCTTGCAGCAAAGTGTCCAATTTGTTTACAATTAAAACATACAAGTGGTAACTTGTCTTTGTATTTACCTTTGCCTCTTTGCATTCTTCTTTCCATGAGTGCTTCTATTTCATCTAGATCTTCTTCTTCACTTTCACTTTTACTGTCTCTTCTAGATGAGTGTCTCTGACTAGATTTTATTATTCTCATAGAAGACTTAAATTCAGACTCTAAACTTGGTAAGATACTATTATCAAAGTTATTCATCTCATATGAAATCAGTCTACCAATTAGGCTATCAAGAGTAACTGTATTGTTTGCCACTGCTCTCATTTATTGAATAGAAGAGACTCTAATAGCATATACATGCAATAAGGTTCTTAAGATTTTACTTACCACTATCTCCTCTTCAAGTGTACCTCCAACACCTCATATAGCATTGACTACTTCTTTTATTCTTTTGTTGTACTGTGTGATGTTTTTACCTTCTTTCATTCTGAGATCATCAAACTTTCCTCTAAGGCTTTCTACCTTGGCTCTCAGAACATTTGTATCACCTCCATGTACAAGATTTAGTTTGTCCCACATTGTCTTTGTAGTTTTTCAGTCTTTGACATCTTCAAATTCAGCATCAGAGAATGAGGAAGAAAGCTCTATAACCATGTAGTTATGCTCATGCCTCACTCTCAATTGATCTACTATCAATGGTCCTGTAGGAAACACATATTCAATATCTAAGTATTGAGTAATATCATTTCCAATACCTGATAAGTGGAGTCTTATTATTAAGTCCCTACAAGATGCATTCCTTGAAATACTTTTGAATAATTAACTGTCTGTCGGTTTACCTTGTCTGTCCTTATTCTCCTTGATTACCGATAAGTAGTAAAAATTATTTACCGATACTCAGTAAATATGCAGAGTATATCAATCAATCCAGAAATGCATATGTGAAATGTAAAACAATAAAGTAATAAACCATACACACATAACACATGGATTTTAATGTGGAAACCCTGTCAAGGGAAAAAACCACTGGGACCGGTACCCCAAATTTTCACTCTTTTGAAGTGAGCCCTATTAGGAGCCAACCCTATTAAAGGTTACAAACACACTATTAAGTTCGGCCTTGTTAGAGGATTTTTTATACATAGGTTGTCACTTAGTATCTGGCATCTACACTACCATCCTTGAATCAGCCTTCTTCTTAGACTGTTAATAGGCTTTATGCTAATATTACTACCATCCTTGAATCAACCTCCCTCTTAGACTGTCAATAGGCTTTAGGTAAGACCAATGCTACTTTCATGAGTCAACCTTTTTGGTAATCTGTTAGGATATACCTCAATTGTAGAAGACGGTTAAGTCTTTCTCTGTTAAGAGACTTAATGGGTCAATGGTTAAACTGAAACACAATGACATGTTTCTGATGCAACTTTGAATTGCAGATTTTTAGATCTATTTACGTGCAATACCTCTCTGATTAATGTATCAATTCAATTCCTTTGTGCTCCAAACTTTCTACTCTGTGATGCTGTGCTTCACTGTTTGTCAGTGTCCACAGAATTCTTTAGCTCTCCCTTAGCTTGATTGATCAGGACTGTATGAAGTTTATCCTTCACCAGTTTCTCTTCAGAATCTTCTTTCTATTCACTCCCCTTCCATGTATCTGATTGCATGTGGAAATGAATTATTCTTGTCTCTTATATAGACATGATATCCTTAATTCTTGATTCTTGATTCTTGGCGTGAAAAACAATCTAGCCAATCTGATTTACAGCTTTAACTCCTGATTTATCTTGTAGTTATCTTCTTTCCAACTGTATAAATATTCTTGAAATCAATTACTTAACTGTGGTCGAATAAAAAAAATAAAACAACCAATTAATTCTATCCTTAAGCTCTACCAGCTAGATATTTTGTCATTTTCTGATCTCTCTGTTCCATTGGTCAATTTTGTAGTTCGTCGTCGGTGACAACTGCCAATTCCGTCGGTGTAACTTCAGTTAGCTTCAGGATCTCCATCCGTCGGGCATCATTGGATCTTGCTCGTTGGGAAACTCTATTTTCAGCTCATCGGGCAATACTGTCTTCTGCTCGTCGGGCAATACTATGACTTTTTCTTGTCTTTACCGATGGTGTGCACTCTGTCGGTATAGTCTGTCACTCAGTGAATACTTGAATTTTATGCATTGCGGAAGGCATAATCATTGTTCCATTGATTCTCTAAAGTCTTTGGAATTATGTACATGACTGTAGAGATGATCAAGTTGATATCAATGACAATACAAACCATTAACTGATTTAATGTCTTGCATCATCTTCAACTTAACATTATCAAACATTCAATCAGTTACATGTCATCAGTGGAGTCATTGTAAAAGTGTAAAATTACAACAATTGGTATATATACTATACATATCAATTTTTGATACTATTGCCAAAGGGGGAGATTGATAATCCTAAAGGATCAGAAGTTGTCATTAGTATACAAGCACACAGTTTTGGTTGGTCATGATCACTGAGCGACAAAAGTCACCAAGAAACACATTCACCAAGCATAGTGGTCACTAAAATGTTTTGAAAACTGAGTAGTATATCAACTGAGCACCAGTATATAGACACATTACTGAGCACCAGTCTACACCGAGAAACAACATTTCACCAAAAAAGCAAATCTTAAACAACACGTCAACTAAAGCACTTTAGTTTTTAAAATAGATTGTTTCTTAGCTGTATAACCATTTCTTGTGGATCAAGAAAAGTGTAAATGATGGATTTAATTAGTTAATTGATTATATTCATGAAAACTAGGAGATCAAGGTAAAGTTGTAAACCTTTGATCTTAGAGTTTTCCAAGAAAAGTGTGAAACCTAATTAGGTCAAAATCTTGTATATATAGATGTATTAATCAATCAAGAACATGATGATTGTAGCCGCTAAGGACATCTATAGACCAGAGAGAGGTTTTCATGTAGAAGGAAAAATAAATAAGAATTCAGTTATGAAGAACTACATTCAAGGCTACCAAGCATAACAAATGTATTATCCATCACAATAGGTGATATATATATCTGGTGAACTTAATGGATCTGCAATCACCAATTCAATATTGCAATCTATCGGGTCATATATATTTTTTTACTCTCTAACAATTGTTGCAAGCAGTAAAATCCTTTAATAAGGTGGACTTAACACTCTTTATGTAAATCTCTTAACCGAGTGCACACATACATTGTGTTGCTAAAATCTCTTAACTGAGTAGACTCAACAAGTCTAAATTGTTACTCCTAACAGGGTAAGCTCATCAAAAGTGATCACAACTTGTAGCGCTAATGGCCACCTTCCATTCTACAGATAGTGAAGCTTTGTGGGTTTCATCCCCACCGTAGTTTTGACCTTCTAACAAGGGTTTCTGTGTTATCAAATACTTGTGTCATGTGTTAATGATTTTCATGAATGTCTCAATGTCTGTTTACATGCATTTACATTTATGCTATGATATTGCATGCATAAAGTAGAAAATCCACAATGGTCTGTTATGCAAGAAATGATTATTTAGGTCTAAATTGTAAAATTTTTAAGGGTACTAATTCACCCCTCCCCTCTCAGTACACACTATTCTATTATTCAAATAGTATAGAGGTGACCTAGTGGAGATCCTGGTATTAGTTCTATCATAGCGGCACCTATTATGAGACATTATAGGAGAGGAGAGGCAGATACTCCTCTTGGTTCATTTGGTAAACAGATCCTGATCCTAGTGGTATAGAAGGTGTTCAGATGGGAGAGAAGACTATGCAGGTATAGGGAGAGCAGACTTTTGAGGCCACCCAACAGGTTAGGTAGTATAGAGATGAGTTTTTCAGAGGTGAGGAGAAGTAGGCGGGTGGTGAGGGAGAGGCTCCAAAATAGAGGACACCTCAATGCACTATCTGCACTCTAAGAGACAAGCTTTAGGGTTTATATATTGAGCTAGTTGTGGTCTAGTCTAAGATAGCAGAGTGGGATCATCGGATAGATGATTTGATTGTTGAGCATGATTAGAGGATATCATTCTTGATAGCCAATCATAATCCGACCCAACATGATGCTACTAAGTAGAGGAGAAGGGAAACATATTATGTTTACAACATTCAGTGTTTTTGTTCCTTTGGACAGACACGTCATCCCATATTCACAGTACTTGGCTCAGTTAGAGGGTGCACGTATGCCACAGGATGATGACATTGTTCCACCTCCACCACCACATGTTCTTGATGATGTAGAGGATGTTGTTGAGAGTTAGCTCTTGATCTTTGCCATTTTTTATATTTCCAAATTTTGTACCCATTTTTGGCATTGTATACAATGATTTCTCTAATGACAATTGTATATTTTGATATTTTGATGTACCCCATGACACTGATGATATATAGAGAGAGACATATGATTTGATCTCATTGTAGTTATGTTTATCGATGTTATGAGATATTAATTAGATGTTTTTATTTCTTATGATGCTTTATATAGATGCGTTTTATTTTATGATCATGTATACTTATGATTTATGATGAGTACTCTCGTTTATTATGCAAATGGATTATGTAATGGCTGATGTTCATGGATGACTATGTAGATGCATATGTAAATGCAATTTTTATTTTATTTTCAAATAGATGGATATAATATTACTTATAATGATGCAATGCATTTATGGTGTTTATATATATATATATATATATATATATATATATATGGATGCAAATCATTACATAATGGATATGTAATATTTCTATATGATGTGCAATGGATTTATAATTCTACATGATATTTTTATATGCAATTTTTTTAACATCTCCTATGGTAAATTGTTTTGTCAATACATAGTGATGACATGTAATTGATTGAATGTTTGAAGATATTAAGTTGATGATCATGCAAGGCATTAAATCAGTTAATGTATTTTATTTTCATTGATGTCAACTTGATATAATATGTATGTTCATTGTAATATTGCCAAAGACTTCAAAGAACTAATGATTCAAAGGCTATGCTATCAGTAATGCATATAAAGTCAAATATTCACTAAGTTACTGCATACACCGATGGAGTGCACCTGACGGTCAGAGTAATAGAGAAAAGTCATAGTGTTGCCTGACAAAGAAATGCACAACATTACTGATGAGAAGAGTTACAGTGGTGCTCGACGAGAAAAACATAGAGTAACTCGACGGACAAAATTTCAGTGTTTCCCAACGGAGAAGACAAGGACGGAGATCCCAATGACAACTAAAGTTGCACCGATCGAATAGTCAGTTATCACTGATCACTAACTGAAGTGTTGACTGACAGAATAGAGAGTTCAAAAAATGACAAAAATGCTTAGCTGTCAAGAAGCTAAATATAAAATTAACGGATACTTATCATTGTTTTAATCATCTAGATAAAGCCTGAGATAAGTAATTGATTTAAATATAATTTGTCCAGTTGGCAAGAAGATCTCTACGAGATCAGACTAGAGATTTTCTTTAAATCTATTGGAAAAGATTGTTGAACATGCCAAGATCAAGAAAGCCTAGAAAAGAGAAAATCAGGCTATAAGAGACAAACTCAATTCACTACGAATTGTGTGTGTGGGGTGAACAAGAGAAGAGGAATGATGCTAAAGAAAATTTGAAGGAGAAGAAAGTCTTCATTTCAGTCCTGATCAACAAGCTAAAGGAAGAGCTAGATTATGTAGACACCGACGAACAGTGAGACAAGCATCACAAAGAAGAACAAGTGTGGAGAAAAGGTATATATTTGATTATATTGACCAGTGAAGTAATGGACCTACAGTAGATTTGAAAATCTACAATTGAGTTGTATGTATGAATAGATCATTAGTGTTTTATTTTAACCATTGAAGCATATAAGCCTCTTAACCAAGCAAGACTTAAAAGTCTTTTTCAATTGAGATACATCTCAAGGAGTATCAAAAATTTTGATCACAAAAATAGCATTGGATATGCCCGATACCTATTGACATGCCAAGATATTTTGATCAAGGATGGTAGTATTAGATGTCAAATACTAGTTGACAAACTATTTCTAAATCCTCTAACAAGGTCACACCTAGCAGTGTGTTTGTAACCTTTAATAGGGTTGGCTCTTAACAGGGCTCACTTCAGAAGAGTGAAAATTTGGGGTACCAGTCCTAGTGGGTTTTTCCCTTAATAGGGTTTCCATGTTAAAAATCCATGTGTTATGTGTGTATGATTCATTTCTTTATAGTTTTGTATCTTACATAGTTGATTCTGGATTGATCGGTATACTCTGCATATTTACTGTGTTTCGGTAAATAGATGACTTCTTATCGGTAAACATACAGAAGAAGGTTTAACAAAGCAATCCAAAAAGTAGTAAATTGATATAAGTATTTCATGGCATTCATCTTGTAGGATAGATGATAATTGAGACATAATTTGTGGTCATAAGTTTTAAGGGTTGATTTAAGGATTAATTTTTGAGGCCACTGATTCACCCCCCCTCTTAGTTATTACTAAAAATTGGTATCAGAGCTTGTGTGATTAGAATGGAAGGTTTCAAGACTTAAGCTAAAGATCACAAGATGAACAAACGAGATGTGCCCAAGTTGAACAAAGAAAATTTTGCTTCATGGAAGAGAAGAATAAGACTCCACTTATCAGGTATTGGTAATGATTTTACTCAATACTTAGAAACTAAATATGTGTTGCCCACAAGAGCACCAACAGTTGAATAAATGAGAGAGAAGCATGAAAAAAATGGCATGATGATAGAGCTTACTTCCTCACTCTCTAATGCTGAATTTGAAGATATAAAATCCTGCAAGACTGCAGAGCAGATCTAGGACAAATTGATGCTTGTACATGGTGTTGACAAAAATGTTTTTAGAGCCAAGGCGGAAAGCCTTAGAGGAAAGTTTGACGATCTAAAAATGAAAGAAGGTGAAAACATCTCTCAGTACAACACAAGAATCAAAGAGGTAGTCAATGTTATTCGAGGAGTTGGAGGTGTGCTAGAAGAAGATACAGTGGTAAGAAAAATTCTAAGAACCTTACTTCCTACTTATGATATTAGAGTATCTTCCATTCAAGAAATGAGAGCAGTAGAAAATAGAAATGTTACTCTAGACAGCTTGATTGGAAGACTGATTTCATTTGAGATGAATAACTTTGATAATAGTGTCTTACCAAACATAGAGTCTGCATTCAAGTCTTCTATGAGAATAAGTAAATCAAGTCATAAAAACACTATGATAAAAGATAGTGATAGTGAAAGTGAAGAAGATGACCTTGATGAAATTGAAGCACTTATGGCCATAAGAATGTAGAGAGGCAAAGGTAAATACAAAGGTAAATTACCACTTGTTTGTTTTAATTGCAAAGAGATTGGACACTTTGCTGCAAGATGTACTAACAGAAGAAAAGATGATATAAGTAATGACAAATCATTTGAAAAGAAGTATAACAGAGGTAATTAAAGAAGCTACTGACAATCAAAAAGAAGAGATACCCAAGACTATAAGGAAAAAGGAAAGAAGGCCAGTTACCTAGAAAAATGCAAAGATGATGATACTGACACTGAATCTGAAGAAGACATCGAGATGGTGTTTGTGGATGTAAAGGATGATTCAAATGATGATGAAGAAAGGTATGTAGAAACAACTCTTATATCTAAGGTTAGAAAAAATGATGTTTGGATCATAGATAGTGGTTTCACTCACCATATGACCAGTGATAAGAAAAAGTTTGAGACTTTTGAATACTATAAAGGTGGTTTAGTAAGAATGGGTAATGACACACCTTGTCTAGTTGAAGGTAGAGGAACAATAATGTTGAATAACCAGATAAAATGTGAAAATGCTTATTGGGTAAATGGATTGAATTATAATATATTGAGTGTTTCTCAGTTGAATAATTCAGGTCACAAAGTAGCATTTGAAAATAAGAAGGCAAAAATCTTCAATAAATTACGAAATCTGATTGGCACCGGTGAGTAGCCAAAAGGTAACTTATTCTATCTAAATGATACTGAATCCACTTGTTTGATTTCTACAAATGAAGACATATGGCTGTGGCACAAAAGAATGTGTCATCTAAATTTTGACAACATGATAAAGATTAGCAAAAAGAGAAATGTCAGAGGCTTATCGATGATGACCAAACCCAACAACATAATGTGTAAGAATTATCAAAAAGGTAAAATGACAAAGTCTAGTTTTAAAAGAAAAACCCATACATATGATGCAATTATAGAATTAGTCCATACTTATTTATGTGGACCTATGAGGACAAAGAGTTATTATGGAGATAGATATGTTATTCTCTTTGTTGATAATTACTCTAGAATGATGACAGTCATGTTTCTAAAAGATAATTTAGAAGCATTTAAGATGTTTAAATGGTATAAAGAAATGGTTGAGAAGCAAAGTGGTAAGGAGTTAAAGTGCTTAAGATTAGATAGAGGAGGTGAATTTACTTTAGATGAATTCACTAACTTTTGTAACGAGCATGGAATCAAAAGATAGGTCTTTGCACCGAGAACACCACAGCAGAATGGAATTGTTGAAAGAAGGAACAAATCCATAGTTGATTGTGCAAGGACACTAATGATAGAGAAAGGCATCACCCAAATCTTCTGGAGGGAAGCTCTCAGTACTATTGTATACACCTTGAATAGAGTACAATTGAAGAAAGACACCTTATGAGCTATGGTATGGATACACACCCAATATAGGTTATTTCAAAATTTTTGGCAATCAATGTTATATCTTAAAAGATGATAGAAATGGAAAAATTGACTCCATGAGTGATGAAGGAATCTTTCTAGGGTATTTTACCAAGAGAAAGGCTTATAAATGTCTAAACTAAGCCTCTAACAAAATTGTTGAAAGTGCAAATGTAAAGATAGATGAATTTGTAGAGAAGAATGAAAAGGAAAGCACTAAAGAACCAGAGGACTACAATAATTTTACTTACAATGAGGAACCTGACACTCTACCCTACCAACAATGTAGAGCTCCTGAGCAATAGATCATTGCACCTAAGCATCAGGCTGCAAATACCGATGATCAAAATATTGCTCAAGATGATGCACAAATTGATGGAGAACAGAATGAAGAACAAAATGATGATCAAGCTGATAGACAAAGAACTAAACTTGTACTTGTAAGATATGTTAGAAGGAACCATCCATAGGACCAAATCATAGGAGATAGAAAGGATGGTATGAGAACTAGAAGTAAGTCTCTAAATACAAGATGTCTTATTTGTGATTATGAGCCAAAATCTGTCAATGCTGCACTAGATAATGATGAATGGATAAGTGCTATGAATGAAGAGATTGAACAGATAGAGAAAAAAAACACATGGACACTTGTATCAAGACTAGATGACAAGAATGTCATCGGTATAAAATGGATATTCAGGAATAAGCTGAATGAGAATGGAGAAGTCACAAGAAATAAAGCAAGACTAGTATGCAAGGGGTATGCACAAGAAGAATGAATTGACTATGGAGAGACCTTTGCACCCATTGCTAGGATAGAAGGAGTAAGAATATTACTTGCTTATGTTGCATATAAAGGATTCAAGGTATATCAATGGATGTCAAGTCTACATTCCTGAATGGAATACTTGAAGAAGAGGTATACATTGAACAACCAGAAGGGTTTGTTGATCTAGACAAGAGGGACATGGTATGTAGAATTCACAAAGCCCTATATGGATTGAAACAAGCACCTCGAGCTTGGTATGAAAGACTTCATTCCTATCTTATAAGTATTGGATTTGTAAGAACTAGTGAAAACAGTAATCTTTAGTTGAAGGAAGATACTAATGCTAACATTTTGATTGCTGAGATATTTGTTGATGACATCATATTTGGAGGCAATGATATGCTATGAAAATTATTTGGAAATGAAATGAGCAAAGAGTTTGAGATGTCTATGTTTGGAGAGATCAAGTTCTTTCTTGGTCTGCAGATCATGCAACAAGATGAAGGTATTTTCATTACACAATCCAAGTACATCAAAGAAGCACTAAAAATATTTAAGATGGAAGAGTCCAAACTAGTTGGAATACCAATGACAACTGGATTCAAACTGACAAAGGAAGACAAGTCATCAGAGGTAAATCAGACTTTGTACAGATCAATGATTGGAAAACTCATGTATGTTGTACATACTAGACCAGATATTGCACACGCAGTAGGAATAGTTGCTAGATTTTCTGCTAATCAAAGAGAATCACATATGACTACTGTGAAGAGAATTTTTAAGATATCTGAAGAATACCAAGGAATATAGCTTATGGTACAAAAGAGAAGGCAAATTTGAACTTAAGGTTTTTACCGACGCTGATTGGGCTTGAAATATTGATGACCGGAAGAGCACAACTAGAGGAGCATTCTTCATGGGTGATAGACTTGTCACATGGATCAATAAGAAACAAGGATGCATCTCACAATCTAGTGCAAAGGCTGAATATATTGCTGCTATTGCAAAATACTCAAATATTGCATGGATCAAATAGTTACTGGAAGGTATGCATATGAAAATTTTAGAACTAGTAATTATCTATTGTGATAATACAAGTGCAATAAAAATTTCCAAAAATCTAGTCATGCATGCTAAAATAAAGCATATTTCCATCAAGTATCATTATTTAAGAGAACAAGTTCAGGAAAAGGAGGTGATACTTGAGTATGTGAAATCAAAGGAACAATTGGCCGATATCTTCACCAAGCCACTGCCCAAGGATGCATTTGAGTACTTGAGAAAGAGACTAGGGGTCATACCCTTGTCTACTAGTTAGTAAGCTGACTAGAAGGCTGCATTAGCCTACATATTATCAGAATATCATTCATGTTGATGTAAGTAGAGAGATGGACTTCAAAGATAAATCTATACACAGCAAGGAATTTATCTACTCTAAGAAACAGAGGTATTACCGATGAATTGGGAAATTCAAGGAATATATTATGGATAGAAATGATCCACTTGACATAACTATCAAAATCTTGTTTGAAAAGATAAGATGTTTGGCATTAATGTTAAAGGGAGAGAGATGCCTCATTATCATACTGACAAAGGGAGAGAAAATAGAAAGGGAGATAAAACATTAAAAGAAAGGGGAATAGTCAAAGGGAGAGAGTTTGACACAGGAGGAGAACACATCACACCCGAGAAAGAAAAGATTCTACATCCATCCAGTGAAGGGATTGAAGATAGAAAGAAAGTTGCAAGAATCAAATCAAAGCTATTTGAGCTTACCAAAAACCATACATTTGTAATAGTTACATTAGGAAAGCTTGATGAAACTGTATATTTCATATTGTATTAGCAATAGTATAGTATGATAATGTAGTATGTTTCCATCAATGCCAAAGGGAGAGATTGATGACATGTAACTGATTGAATGTTTGAAGATATTAAGTTGATGATCATGTAAGGCATTAAATTAGTTAATGTATTGTATTGTAATTGATGTCAACTTGATATAATCTATATGGTCATTGTAATACTGCCAAAGACTTCAAAGAACCGATGATTCAAAGGCTATGCTATCAGTAATGCTTATAAAGTCAAGTATTCACTAAGTGACTACATACACCGACAGAGTGCACCCGATGGTCAGAGTAATAGAAAAAAGTCACAGTGTTGCGTGATGAAGAAATGCACATCATTACCGACGAGAAGAGTTACAGTGTTGCCCGACGAGCAAAACACAGAGTAACTTGATGGACATAATTTCAGAGTTGCCCAATGGAGAAGACAAGGACAGAGATCCTAATGAAAATTTAAGTCACACCGATGAAACAGTCAGTTATCACCGATGAATAACTAAAGTGTTGACCGACAGAATAGAGAGTTTAGAAAATGACAAATATACTTAGCTATCAAGAAGCTAAATATAGAATTAACGGATACTTATCACTTTTTTAATCATCCAGATAAAGTCAAAGGTAAGTAATTGATTTAAAGCTACTTTGTCTAGTTGGCAAGAAGATCTCTACAAGATCAGACTAGAGATTTTCTTTAAATCTATTGGCAAAGATTGTTGAACACACCAAGATCAAGAAAGCCTAGAAAAGAGGAAATCAGGTCTATAAGAGACAAACTCAATTCATTACGAATTGTGTGTGTGGGGTGAACAAGAGAAGAGGAAAGATGCTAAAGAAAATCTAAAGGAGAAGAAAGTCTTCATTTCAGTCCTGATCAACAAGCTAAAGGAAGAGCTAGATTCTACAGACACCGATGAATAGTGAGACAAGCATCACATAGTAGAAAAAGTATGGAGAAAAGGTATATATTTGATTATATTAATTAGTGAAGTAATGGACCTACAATAGATCTAAAAATATACAATTGAGTTGTATGTATGAATAGTATTTCAGTTTAACCATTGAAGCATATAAGCCTCTTAATCGAGCAGGACTTAAAATTCTTTTTCAATTGAGATACATTCCAAGGAGTATCAAAAATTTTTATCACAAAAGTAGCATTGGATATGCCTGATACCTATTGACAGGACAAGAGAGTTTGATCAAGGATGGTAGCATTATATGCCAGATACTAGTTGCAAACTATTTCTAAATCCTCTAACAAGGTCACACCTAACAGTGTGTTTGTAACCTTTAACATGGTTGGCTCTTAACAGGGCTCACTTTAGAAGAGTAAAAATTTGAGGTACCGGTCCAAGTGTTTTTTTCCCTTAACATATTTTCCATGTTAAAAATCCATGTGTTATGTGTGTATGATTCATTTCTTTACTTTTTTGTATCTTACATAGTTGATTCTGGATTGATCGATATACTCTGCATATTTACTGTGTTTTGGTAAATAGATGACTGCTTATCGGTAAACATATAGAAGAAGGTTTAACAAAGCAATCCGATAAGTAGTAAATTGATATAAGTATTTCATGGCATTCATCTTGTAGGACAAATGATAATTGAGACAATCTATGGTCATAAGTTTTAAGGGTTGATTTAAGGATTATTTTTTGAGGCCACTGATTCACCCCCCCTCTTAGTTATTACTAACACATAGGTACTTGATCATGTCTCTGATGATAATACATATTTGACCATTTGATGAGAGAAGATGATTATCATTTGAATTCAGGCCTTACCTTTCATTGGAGAGAGAATCACTGCAATGTTATCATGCTACTAATCTCCAATTCAAGAGCTAACATGAATGCAACATAGGACTTAGTCACTATATTTTTGTTTTCTATTTTCATCACTGATCAAATGGGACATCAGAGTTAATACAAACCTTACTAGCACCATTGCGACCATAAGGTTATGAGTATGAATTTCATCAAATAATATGTGGGAAACCAATGCAAACATGAAGGAATTAAAACCAAGATGACCTGAACAGTATTTCTAGTTGATGTTGCAAAAGTACACCAATATCAAGGCATACAAATATGAGATAACCATGAGTGTGATCTTGCATAAATAGGCACATTAATAACAGTCAAGGAGATAGTTCCAAAATAACCTTGGCTTGTAAGTAAACAGAGTCTAGGTATGTGAGGATTTTTCACCTTACCACAGAAGCTCTTATCATAGACACCTAGTTTATTTTGATGGTGCAGGATCATCGGGACCACACCCACAAGCATCAATCAAAGAAAATATGAGAGAAAATAATTGATAATAGAAAGCACCCAAGAAAAATTTCAACAAACCTTTAGCAAGTTTGTGAGTATTATATGTTTGTTTGTGTAGGGTGTTTAGAAACACATCATGCTTGTGATTTTATAGTGTTGATAAAAATAGTTGTGCTCTTGAGTGTTTTTAAGATAATATTAGGGTTCATTATTTGTTATCCAATGTGTGTTGAGAAAAATAGATGTGTCCAAATAAGTAGTGTTAAGAAACATCGTTAAGTAGGGTGTTGGTAAACATCATTGTGTCAGTGGAAAACTACCCATCAGGAAGGACTAAGATACTGACTATGGTTTGGTTGATTAGGTTGATATAATTTTAGTTCTTTCCCCCTATTAAAAAGAGACATGATGAGTGAGGCAAGAGCAAGATAAAATTTGAATACAATGGTGGGCGGGAAATTGGGCAAAAGTGCCTGTGGACATACTGGGGGAATCATAGGAGGTAGGGGATCAGGAGGAGGATGGGGCTACAAATATTTTGGAGGGTAGTGGGGCTTCAAGGGATGGGGACCCATGGAGTGAAAGTGCATAAAATGAGAAGGGTGAAGTCAATAGGACTCTTTTGGAAGCTCATAATGATGGTGAGTCAAAATCATCTGACCGTCCATGGCTGGTGATTTTTGGTAGAAAACCGTCAGGCAAATCTTCCCTACCAAAATTTAAAAATATCTATAATCCTTAAAAAGGTGTTTTTTTGGTCTTCATCCCTGATTAGGTGGTAGATCATTCCTTGGCCTTAATGGATCTTATGCTAGTTGGAAAAAAAATTGGACCATGCCCGAACATAGATTATGTTCAAAGTTTTATTCAAAGAAGATGGTACTTGAAAGGGAAGGTGGATATTGTGGCTATGCTAAAGATTTTTTTCTCCTTCTCCTTTACTAATTGTGAGGATATGACCAAGGCCCTCTGTGGTGGCCCACGACTTATGGGTAAGTCATCTTTGGCTCTTAGAAAAAAAATGGACACCAAATCTAGACTTGAATGACTCTTTTTCAGATGCGGCTCCTATTTGGGTTAGAATTCTAGGTCTCCCCTTGGAATACTAGAATGAAAGTGTGTTTAAAGGGATTGCCAATGTTTTTTTGAGAATTTTTGTCTCTAGAACCGACAATGGCATCTAAAACTAGGTTGGTAAATGCTTGAATTTGTGTTAACATCTGTAATTTGACGGATCTTCCTCTAACCATTGATTTAGTATCCAAAATGGTGAAATGACAGCAACTGGTTGAATTTGAATCTCTAACTTTTGGTTGTTTCAATTGTAAGAAAACTAGTGACTGGGTAAAGATTTGTCTGCTTAAAGAAAACAAGTTGGAGGATGATAGTAAGGAAATCCAAGAAACCATGAGGAATGCCTATGTTTGGAGGCCTAAAAACCTAATCAAAAAATGCTCAGCTAAAGAGTCTATGAAGAATGTTGATGGGGATACTCCTAGTGATGTGGCCCTAAAAAAAATCCAGAGAACATGATTAGATCTGAGGAGGATCAGTAAAATACCAATTATGAGTCATCAAGATGAAGGGAAACCTAATCAAGATGCAACTAAGAATGAAAACGAATCTATAAATGTGAAGAATCCAAAAAATATTTTAGGGGATAACCATTTTTTTTATGACAACTAAAATTGATGATAGTGAGGATGAAGTCCAACAAGATTTAGCAAGAAAGGTAGAAGAACTGTAGTCCATTACTAAAGAGAGGAAGGTTGAAGATGCTCAGGGATGTAACATCATTGGTTTTACTCAAACTATGCATGTATCTAGGAGAGAAATTAAAAATGAATATTTTCTTGCCTCTCCTGATATGCATAGTGGATGAAAGGAGGGGAGCCAAACCCTAGACAAAAACAAGCCAAAGGTGAATAAGAAAAAGAAGGGGGTAACTTCAAGTGTTAAAAAAAAATAACAAGGGGAACAATCATGCTTCCCCTTTCACCCAAGATGGGATAAAGACTCAAAGAAGGAATTTAGATGTCAAAAAACCTAAGAATGGTCCAAGGAGAAAACATAAAAAAACTAGAAGGGATAAGGATAGTTGGAGGGATGTTGCGGATGGAAAACAAAGAACCATCCAGGAGGATTTCTCTCCAAAAATAATATGAAGATTAGCTCATGGAATATAAGGGGACTAAATGCACCCCATAAATGGGATATTATCATGAATCTGGTAAGATACCATAAAACTAATATCTTTCTTGTTTAAGAAACTAAAATGAGTAAAAGGAAAAGGTTAATAAAAAAAAAAAACATAGATATAGTGTTAGTAGTAGTAATTTAGATGGGGCATCTAGGGGGACTAACATTTTTTGGAATCTACTATCCATTAGAGATTCTCTATGAAGATAGTAATATGGTTTTTGTTAGAATGCATAACATTAGAGATAATTTTAGTTGGGTAATCACAAATATCTATGCTCCCAAATCAAGAGTGAACAGATCTAAGTTCTAGGACAAAATTGTTGAAAGAAGGAAGAGTTTTAAGGAAGACTGTTGGCTGGTGATGGGAAACTTTAACACCGCCTTGAGTGAAGCATATAATTATAGTTTTATAAATAATCATGTGAAGGGAAGAGAGGATCTAATGGAATTCATAAATAACCAAGCTCTTCTTGACTTAGACCTTCAGGGAATTAATTACAGTTGTCTAATACAAGAGTGGGTAAAGATAATATTTATGTTAGATTGGATAAGGCCTTAATCTCCCAGGAGTGAATGACCAGGTATTACTACTCCCTCTCTTCATTTTCTAGAATTGGGTCTGACCATTTTCTGATATCTTTGTGTGTTGACCCGCCTACTGGTCATAATAATTATCTATTTAGATTTGAAAAAATGTGGACTCTTCATCCATATTTTGAAAGAAGAATATATGAGTGGTGGAACATCAGGGTGGAAGGGACTACCATGTTCAAAGTTACCAAGAAACTAATAAATGTTAAAGACTATATCAAAGAATATAATAAGTTTGTTTTTGGAGATATATTCCAACAAAGAAATGGGGTCAAACAGGATCTCTTGTGTATGCTGGACATCATCCAGCAAACGGGTTTTTCTAGGGATCTTTGCGAGAAAGAGCATACGGCTTTAGTTAATTACCACTACATCATTGAAAAGGAAGAGAATTATTGGCATCAAAGATCTAGAGTGATATGGATTAAGGAAGGTGAAAAGAATACAAAATTCTTCCACTCTACTACTCTCAAATATAGAGCTGCTTATAGAAATACCCAAATTACTTGTGAGCACAGGGTGGTTAGTAATGAGGAGGAAATTAAAAAAATGGCAGTGTGTTTTTACTCTTATCTTTTTAAGAAGGATAATAACCTAGATAGAAATTATCAGAATAGATTCCTTGAAGCTATTCCAAAAATTATTACTAAGAGTCATAACAAAGATTTGATTATTATTCCTTCAAACAAAGAGATTAAGGAAGTTGTTTTCTCATTTGAGGGGGATAAATCCCCTAGCCCTGGTGGTTTCCCTATGCTTTTCTTTCAAAATATTTGGAACATAGTGGAAAAGGATGTTTCTAATGTTGTTAAGGAATTCTTTGGAAGCTACAGCTTCCTGAAAGAAATCAATGGTACCTTCCTAGTTCTTATTCCAAAGATTGTTAACGCTAATTATTTTGACCAATTTAGACCTATAAGTCTATGTAAATCTTTATATAAAATAATTTCTAAAGTTCTCACTTCTATAATGTTGGCATTCCTCCCTCTTTTGATAGCCCCCCAACAGAATGGATTTGTCCCTGGTAGGTAAATTCTAGATTCAGTTATCATGGTACATGAAGACATTCACTCTTTGGGTGTGGTTGGTAAACAAGGTTTTTTCTTAAAGATAGATTTATCTAAGACCTATGATTGGGTTGATTGGAGCTTCCTGGGAATGGTGCTAAATAAATTTTGTTTTGGTGACAAAATTATTCAAATAATCTTCCAATTGGTAAAGACCACATCCTTTGCATTTATTATCAATGGAACTACTTCTAATTTTTTTAAAATTCTAGAGGATTAAGGCATGGAGACCCTATATCTCAAATTATTTTCACCATTATGGTAGAAGGGCTGGGGAGATACATGAACATGATGGTTTTGAAGGGGAGCACTCAGGACCTGAAACCTTATTTTAATAATCTTACATGTTTGCATGCCCAATTCATGGATGATAGTATTACCATGGGGTCTTCCACCCTTCAAGAAGTCAAGGCCATGAAAATTACTCTTAATATTTATACTAGGGCTACTGGTCAACTCATTAATTAGAACAAAATTACTTGTTGGATGGAAAGGGATTCTCTTATCTCAAGTGGGTAAAGTGACTTTATTGAAATCTGCTCTTCAAAATCTAGCTATCTATGCTCAAATTTTAAGATCCTTACCAAATTCTTAGAGAAGATTGAAAGTATCCAAAAAACATTTGTTTGGTCAGAAATAGAGGAAAGAAGCCATATCCCTTTGGTGGCCTAGGATAAGGTGTGAAAACCCAAAAATATGGTAGGTCTTGGTTTGAGACCCATTAAGATTATCAATTCTTCTCTTCTAGCTAAATAGGTTTGGAGGATTTAAGATGAGGAGAAAGATTGGAACAAGATTTGAAAACAAAAATATATCTTTGATCAACTCTCCCTAGAGGAATTCCTCTCCAATGAGGAGAGGGTAAGAGGATCTTATTTATGGAGTACTATCAACAAGGCTAGGGAAACTGGTGGTAAAGGGAAAAAGTGTAGGTTGGGAAATGACAAAAAGATCAATTTTGTGGAAGATTCTTGGCTAATGGGTAAACCCCTTTGTGCCATACTTGAGATTGTGGACATTATGAATTGATGAAAATATGGATATGGGTCCAAAATAGAAGAATATTGGAGTGGGAATAGCTGGGTGAATCTATCTCAGATTAGTATATCTATGACCAAAATTGGGAAAACCTTGCTCACTCAAATAATTTGTGAAGACAGAGAGGATGTTCTTGTTTAGGGTAGTAGAATGTCTGGGTGCTTCTCAGTGGATACAAATATTCTTATTCAATTTGATTATACGAAATCAAAACCCTTTTGGTCTAAAGCCTAGAACAACTCTCTATCCCCCAAAATTGAAATTTTTTGCTGAATTTTTATCCAAAATAAAATTTTAACTATGGATAATCTTATAAAATGTGGTTTCTATTTTCCCAATGGATTTTCTTTATGTTGTTCTAATGAGGAAAATTATATCCACCTTCTTTTTCATTTCCCTTTCTCTCAATAGGTTTGGTCATTCCTTCAGCAGAAGTGGAATATTTGTTAGGTTTTTCCCTCAATAATCTTGGACTTCTTCCAATAGTGGAAATATTCGAGATCAAACAAGATGGTTTTTGGGGCGTGGAATTTGGTTGCCCCTCATGTTGCGTGGAACCTATGGAAGGAAATAAATAATAGGATATTGAGAGATAATAAATTTGAGCCTGTTGTTGTTTTCAAAAAAGTAATAAGGGGAATCTACGAAAACTTAAAACAAAATGGGAATAAATACCATAAAATTGATTGTTGGGACTTAAATGAGACAAAAGGGAAGAACAACAAGTAGAAGAATAGTGTCTAGTGGTCTCCTCCCAATGGCTGGATCAAATTCAATTTTGATGGTGTAGTGAAAGGTAACCCTAGCTAAGCGGGTTGTGATGGTATTGTAAGGGATAGTAGAGGCAATTTATTAGCAACCATTTCTGTCCCTTTAGGAATCCAGATGAATCATGTGGCCAAAGCTCTTGGGGTTTTTTATAGTCTAGATTTAGTAAAAAAATAAAACTATCAAAACATATGGTTAGAAGGATATTCCATGAACATTATAAAATGTCTTAAAGGCGAGTCTTCCCCATCGTGGACTATAGGAAATGCTATTAAAAATGCTAAAGATATTTTAAATTGTATCGATCAAGTTCACATTTCCTATGTGTATAGGGAAAGTAATGGGGTGGTTGATAGCTTGGAAAACTATGGGGGGAGATCTGATGATGTCACGACATGGGAGTACCTCACCAATCTGAATGATGACATTAAAACCAAAATTAATTATGAGAAGCTCAATAATAAGGAGGGTTCATTATTTTTTAATGGGGTTTAAAGGCTCAGATGATACGAATGTTACAGATAATCATTGGAAAGAGTGGTATAAGGGAAGAAATATTAATTATAGCTTTATCTCCCATGCTTTCTGGGCATTTTTAGTCACTTCTCTTCTACAACAAGTTAATAAAGGCTTTTGCTTCTGTCTTCCTACTTTTGGTAAGAAAGAGAGATCAGTCTTAATTTTAGCAGGATGGGTGGGGATCTTAAGAGAGAAGAGCCTAAAAATTACATGAAGTTGAAAGAGAAGGATATTGACATGGTGTCGCACAAGTTGGAGAAAGGAGGGGTCACCTCACACTTGGAGAAACTTTATGGTTTCAAAAAATTTATTACTCAAATTTTTTTTGATGGATGGCATAATAACAAGGTGACCATGGATGGTAAAATTGCTTCCCTAATGGTGAATGTTATAGCCCAAATTAATGGAATTCCCAATAAGGGTCTCAAATTTTATAGGAACCGCAAGATTTTAGACATGGTTGTGAAGAAATTTTCAAAGTCTGATCATGAGAAGGAAATTTTCAGTTAGGCAAAGGCTGATGGATTTATTGATGCCAACCAGATTAAGAAAATATGGCGTGAGGTGTTGCTTGTTATCATGGAGTACATAACTCTAGATGGTCACTTCATGAGGGATCATTCCCACCATTTAATGTTGTTAAATCACTTCAGGTACAAGGATTTGGTGAATATTCCATGCTATTTGAATAGTTCTCTGTTAAAAGCCTTACTGAACATAAAAAGAAAACTAAGAAAATCATGTTGCATGAGGGTTGATTTTGTTAATTTACAAACACATAAGGGATAAGGTCCCTAAACCCAGTAATAAAAACACTAGCATGAGGAAGGGTAAATATAAAGTTGGGGAAGATATGGAGGAAATCTCCAAGAAAGCTGGGTCTAGTGTTGCTAAGAGTGAAGAGAAAAATTGGAGTCGTGATGGTGAGTCTGATACTGAGGATTCAGGTAATAATAATAGGGTTGATATTAATCCTAGTAACAATGAGGATGAATATATTACAGAGGACTCTGGTGGGGAAGAAGAAATGAGGGTTGAGGAGGAGACTGAAAATATTGAAATGGGTAAAAATGATAAGATTGAGAAGCAAGCTGAAGAGGAAGATGTCAAGATGGAAGATTCTGACTAGCTTCAAGAATGGATGAAAAAAAACCATGAATCAGGAAATGAGAAGGAGGGAATAGTCAATTTGGACACTGGGAAGGTTCCCATAAATAGGGAAGGTACATCTAGTGAAAACTTGGACCATAACTTGAAGAACTTAGAGTACCTTATGAATAAAGTTGTCCAGATTCCCACCATGGAGGCCGCTGAAAGGGAGGAAAGTGAGAAAATGGAAGAGGTTCCCATTATTGGTAATATAGTGGCAAGGGTTAGCCATGATGTTCCAGAGTCTCATGACATGCAAGAGAAATATAAGGAGGAAACAGAGGATGTTAGCAATAAGAGGGTCAGAGAGTCCTCTATTAAGCTCATTTTTAATGATTTCAACGATAAAGAGGAGATCAGTGTAGGGGCTCTCCAAATGGATAAACCTGAGGCTATATACTCTTTCAGGTTCCAAAATTGGTACTTTCAAGAAATCAAAATGTTGAAGCTAAAATGTAGAAAATTGGAGGCTAATAAAAATAAGCTTAAGGAACAAATGTTTGGGGGAAGTAAGGAATAGGAAAGGACTCTCACTCATGAAGTGAGAAATTCTATGGATACTATCAAGGGTCGGGTAGACAAGCTTGAGAATATATTTATGAGATATGCCAACATAGAAAAGAGAGTATGAAAGCCACCAGCTCCAACCTCAAATCTTTGGTTAAAATTATGGAAAATGGGATGGGGAAAGTTGGTGATCATAAGGATGAGATCCTAGAGGAAAGTGGTGGGCTAGGAACTAGAACAAGGGCCAATGTGAATAAAAAATCCTTTCTTGTGAATATGAATGTTAATGAGCTCAAAGACATCATCGAGAGGATGGAGGAGATCAAAGAAAGGATGGGCGATACTTGAAAGAGTAATCTCACTCTGGTTGGTGCTGGTGTTTAATTCAGGTGCTTTGCTGGTTGCACCCTCTGTGCTGGTTACTGCTAGTTTTTTCTTTGGTGGATTTTTTGTTGTCTTTTGTAGGGCTATTATTTGTTATTTTCCATCTCTTTGTTAGTGTTTCATAATTCTCATCTTTATCTTTCTCATTTGTAATGGGTTTTGGGTCCCTTCAAAACCATTTTTTACCAAATAATCAAAACAAGTGATACCCTAGGACTGAGAAGAAAAAAATTCAATCTATGATGACATTGTGCCAAACAAATGACTTGACCTAGACTGAGGAGATAAAGCTGATTTGATTGCCCCTAGACTATGACTCTGATCAGTTTCAAGCCACGAGGGTTTTTAGAAGAACCAATGTGTCACAAAACTGATTGAAAGCTATATATGAACTAAAGAAAATGGAAGAAAATTATGAAGGATTCCAAGACTTGTGTTGATAGAAGGAGCACTTGAGTATAAGAGGCATCTATTTACCAGGTTTTCACCTACTTGGCAGAGATTCTATTTTTTCTACCAAGACGCCTGTTTACCAAGTTTTCACTGAGGCACTTTTTTCTTTATTTTTTCATTTTTTGTATTTTTCTCTTTTTTTTTTTTTGTTGATTCATCAAGGCACCCGTTGCCAGGATTTCACCAGGATGATCATTTTTTAGGACTTTTTTCAATTTTTAGCTTTTCTTTAGGACATTTTTCACTTTTTCTATCTTTTTCAGGATAATATAGATATTTACATGTTGGATACAAATAATTCTCAGGTGTAGAATTTCTTCATGTAGAGAGTGTTGATGGGATTTCAGATCTGTTCTACTTCTAGTGTAGAGAGTTGATAGGATCTAGAGATAAATGTTGCAGTAATGATGTAAGGACCCAACCGGTTGGGTTTGAACTTACCCTTTTTTTCTCGATGTGATTAATTGCAGGGATTTTCTCTCAACACTATGTCACCAACCTGAAGCTCTCTAGGTTTGACATTTTTATTGTATCCTCTTGAAATTCTCTTCTGATATGCTTTCAGGTAATCGAAGGTTTCTTGTCGGCGCTCATCCAAAATTTATAGCTCTTGTATTCTTGAGACTCTACGGTCTTCATTTGTTATCAGCCTATGTAAAGAAACCCTTAGAGATGAGATTTCTACCTCTATGGGTAGGATCACTTATGTTCCATATACTAGAGAAAAAGGTGTTTCTCCAATAGGTGTTCTAATGCTTTTTCTGTAGGCCCATAATCCAGGATTGAGTTGTAGATGTCAATCCTTTCCTAAATTATTCACAATGTGATGTAATTTTTTCAATAGATTCTTATTTGAGGCCTCATCCTGCCCATTTCCTTGTGGATAATAGATAGAAGAACAATCTTGTTTGATTTTGAACTTATCATAGAGTTCATTTACATCATTGTTCTTTAATTTCCCTCCATTATCAGTTACAATGGATGAAGGGATACCATATAGGAACATTATGCAGTTCAAAATTAATAGGGCCACCTATTTTCTTATTATTTTTGTGAATGTATTTCCATGAACTATTTTTAAATAACCTTTATTTTATGCCCTCAAAATCTGTTGAAATGTGATGAAAGTGAAGTACTTTTTAAAATCATCAACCATTTTTTTGTAAGGTGTGATTTTATCAATCCTTGTTTGATAAACATCACTGATTTGGTTGATGACTAGTTGAGAGTCACCATTAATATGAAACTTGTAAATGTTTGATTCAATAGCTAATTTTATTCCATTCACTAAGGCTTCATATTCGACAATGTTGTTTTTACAAGTGAACCAGATCTTGTACACCTTAGGAATGGAGTTGTTCTGAGGATTGATGAATAAAACACCTACACCTGAGCCTTATTGAAGGAAAGAATCGTAAAAGAAAATATTCTAGGATCTACGAGTGATGTGCATAATGGATCCATCTAGAAACTCAATGTTGATAGGTTGATCATCTTGTATTGGGGCTTCAGCCAATTGATCAGAAATAGTTTTCATTTTCATATCCTTTTGTTTGAAATAATTTTTGGAAAGTTGACTACCTAAGGATGCATGACTCATTTTTTGTTCTCATGATGGCAACAAAGTCATACTTAGTCTCTATCTTAAAAGACAAAATGACTAAGGAAAATAGGGTAGAACAGAGATACTCAGTGATTAGCACATCAGCGCATGTGTGAGAGATTGATTCAGCTTATGCGCATTCAGATATAAGTTGTATGACATGTGTACATACTACATCCAGACATGCATAGTATGGAACTACAATACAACAAAGTTACAATCAGATCAATAGACCAGCAGTCTAGGAGACAGAGCATGGAAGCCGACTAAGTGTTTTGATCAACATGAATTATTTTGTAATGTAATGGCTAAGAACCTTTTGTTATATGTTTGTAATGATGTAATTAAAATTTTAGTAAACACGCTTGAAGCCGAATGGTTCAAAAGCATTATATATTTTGTTTTAGGGCCGACTAGTGTTTTGTTTTGGGTCGCGCCTATTCGAATTTGAATATATAAGTATGAAATGTAAAGATATGATAAGAGTATTGATTATTATGTAAGAGGAAGATATAGAGGGATAGTAATATGAAGTTAGTATATGATATAGCTCTTTAAGAGAGTAAGAGCATTCACACATACACGGAACTGATCAGACAACAGTGTCATCACAACAGTTCATTTTGATATAGTGCATATCATCTTTCAGAAGGTTGTAGCCTTCA
>MU224447.1:382965-397795 GCA_018584345.1 Thuja plicata
CACTATAGTAGTTGACAATGTCAAGATATCCATGACTGCATCTAAAAAAGATATGGACAAAGTTGATAAGGCATTTGTAAGCACTGAAGAAATGTGCACTGATGATACCACTGCACAACAAGATGAAGTTCCCATCAATGATCAAATTGACACAAATGAAGATACTCAAGATGATATGAAAGGTGACAAGATGCCGATAAAAGTGAAACCAGTAAAGGTTGAATGCGTGGATACCAGTCAGAACACTATATTCTCACCATCCACTCAACCATCTACCTCATTGTTGTCAAGGTTAACTCCTGATTCAGCAAGTTTGGATGCATGGAGAGAAGAAGACCTAATCAAAATCAGCGTTCTTTCTATGGAAAAAGAAAAGGAAAAACAAGTGATGAGGAACCCTCACTTTTTGAAAATGGTGAACATTTTGAATGACTTAGTGCCGGCTGACCAGAAAGTAACCAAAGTCCAATCAGTTGATGATGTGGACAATATTTTGTCAAAATTCAAAACACATTTTATAAGCTTAGTAGACTCAGCTACTTAGATTGAAAAAGATGAATATAAGAAGGAGAGACTGAATGATTTGGTAAAGAACTTTACCTTAGATTTGAACTCCTTAAAGACTAGACAATCTATATTGAAGGAATTGGAAGATAAAGGAAAGACAGTCATAGCAAACTGTATGGACAGAGTGAAGCTCACCTCTAAACACACCAAAAAGGTAGAAGAGGTAGAGTTAATGATAGATAGCATAAGAAAATCAGTTGAAACTTTGACACAAGACATGAACATATGCAACAATGTCTACCAAGGGCAGTTAGACAAAATTGAGAAAGAAAAGTTAGAAATCAGCAAGATAAGGGTAAGGCAAACATAGTTAAGAAATGCACTTGTGCCATCTTTAGTATTCCTCAATGAGAACATCAAATAGATTGATGCCACTATTGTGATATATGATCAAGGTCCCTGCATGGATCTGATAAAAATGGAGAAACTGAAATATGCATTGTGCGCGCATCTACAAACAATTGATGCTATGAAAGTATTTTGGCAAAAAGAGATCCAATCTCTTAAAATTGCATACCCTAAAGTGTATATGGAATAAGTATACAGTAGACTTACAAGTTTTTGTACACCTTTGTCATTAATGTCAAAGGGGGAGTAATACATAATGTGTATATGCAGAGAAGTATATGTATATATGATGTTATACAGTCATTTTTTGTGTTAAGTCATTTTGAGTAACTTGGCCACATTCCTTTGTTGCCATAAATGACAAAGGGTGAGATTGTTGGCAAGTTGACTACCTGAGGATGCATGACTCATTTTTTATTGTCATCATGGAAACAAAGTCATACTTAGTCTCTATCTTAAAAGACAAACTGACTAAGGAAAATAGGGCAGAACAGAGATACTCAGTGATCAACACATCAGCGCACGTGCGAGAGATTGATTCAGCTTGTACGTGTTTAGATATAAGTTGTATGACACATGTACATACTACATCCAGACACGCATAGTATGGAACTACAATACAACAAAGTTACAATCAGATCAATAGACCAGCAGTCCAGGAGACAAAGCATGGAAGCCGACTAAGTGTTTTGATCAGCGTGAATTATTTTGTAATATAATGGCCAAGTGCCTTTTGTTATATGTTTGTAATGATGTAATTAACATTGTAGTAAACATGCTTGAAGCCGACTGGTTCGAAAGCATTGTATATTTTGTTTTAGGGATGAGTAGTGTTTTGTTTTGGGTTGCGCCTATTCGGATTTGAATATATAAGTATGAAATGTAAATATATGATAAGAGTGTTGATTATTATGTAAGAGGAATATATAGAGGGATAGTACTATGAAGTCAGTATATGATATAGCTCTTTAAGAGAGTAAGAGCATTCTCGCATACATAGAACTGATCAGACAATAGTGTCATCATAGTAGTTCATTCTGATATAGTGCATATCATCTTTCAGAAGGTTGCAACCTTCATCTTATTGGGCAGTGAGCCATATACCTTTAACAGGGTTTTATAAAAGACTCCTAATAGGGTCCGACCTTTAACCAGGTCATTGTACTCATATTGTAAAGACTGCTTCTAATAGGGCAAAGGAACTCTCACAAGTTCATTATACTTAGTACAATATTTGTGGGTACTAATTCCCACTAGGGTTTTGCTCTGATCAAGGTTTCCCCATAATCATATCATGTGTTATGAGTTGTTATGTGAAGCTTCATTCTATGTATGCTTGATTTATGTTTAAGTTTCTAAAAGTAATTAATTGACAAACACTGATTCACCCCCCCCCCCCTTTCAGTGTTTCTAACAATAATAAATGTAAAACTCACTGAGGATCATGACCCATTTAGCTAACCTCCCAATAAATGTATCTTTTCTTAGAAGGTATTTCAGTGGATCAATCTTTGCAACTAGTTTTATAGAGTGTGCCAACATATAATGACTCAGTTTTTGTAATTCAAACACAACTTCCAGACAAGCCTTCTCAATTAATGATTAGTTCATCTCGTATGGGACTAAATTTATACTGATGTAGTAAATAGATCATTCCTTTGTTTTCTCATCTTGTTGTGCAAGGAGTGACCCCTGTGATGTTGCAGTAGATAAGATGTACAAAATTAATGGCTTACCTTATATAGGAGGCATCAAGACTTGTGGATTTTTCAAATATTTATTGATTTGGTTAAATTTCATGTCACATGTTTCATCCCATTAATATGTTACTCCTTTGGGTAAGGTATTTGTGAATGGTTGTACCTTCTTGGTCAGGTGTGAGATGAATCTTCTAATTGATTGAATCCTCCCTTGGAGTGTTCTTATTTGGATAATATTCTTTGTCAGTTGCATCTCTATGATTTCTTGTACCTTTTTCAAATCCACCTCAATCCCCTTTGTTGAGACAATATATCCTAACAGTTTACTAGATGTCACACCAAATGCACATTTCTTCTGGTTCAACCTTAGTCTGAACTATTCCATATGTTTAGAATCTTTCCCAGATCTTGCAAGTGTCTGGATATTTTCATGGTTTTCACCATTGTATCATCCACATATTCTTTCATCTTCTTTTGCACCCTATCATGGAAGATGGTTGTTACAACTCTTTGGTATGTAGCACCTATATTTTTCAAACCGAATGGAATGACATTCCAACAGAAGGTACCCTAGGCACATGTGAATGTTATTTTCTCTTAATATTAAGGGGCAATTTTGATCTGGTTGGACCATGAGAATCCATCCATTAATGAGTACATTTTGTATCAGGCTTTCATATCAATAATCATGTTGATATTAGGAAAAGGGAATTCATATTTGGTACATACCTTGCAGGCTAATCTTTAAGAAACCCCCCTTTCAAAAAAGGTGTAAAAACTGGCAAAATGTAGAAAACTATAGAGGAAATTATTAATTTTATTAGTGAATTTTTTTCTTTTCCAAGAATAAAAATAATCTCAGTTGGCGAATTGTGTTTTCGTTACAGAACTACCCGAATATATATTGGTGAATAGAAAAAAGCATGTATAGTATAAAATATATATAATAGCGAATAAAAAATAGTATGTATAGTAGAAAAAATATATATTGGCGAATAAAAAATATTAATTATAGTATTAAAAATATATATGGGCGAATAAAAAATAATATTTATAGTATAAAAAATATTTATTGGTGAAAAAAAAACAACATTTGTAGTATAAAAAATATATTGGTGAATATTCAAAACATAGCGATGGGACTATGTGTCAAGTTGGGTGCTATGTGTCATTTACTAATAGTGATGACCATTTTGTGAGGATAGCTTGTGTATCTTTGGCAGGCTAAAAGGAGGGTCGATGGCTAAAGGTTACAAAGATATGCAAGGACCCTGTTGAATGTAAAAGGCATGCAGACTCTGTTTGATCAGACGGCCCACTTAATGAGTTAGTCTCAAGATGATATAAATCTATCAAGCAAGTCATTAAGTCTGAATGACGTGTGTCTTTGTGGTGACACATGTCCTTGTGGTGATGTGGGTTTGACTAACATGAAGGTGACTGTAGATTAAAGAGTTAAAGGTTTAGCATTTAAAGGTTACTTTTCAAACTGCAAATTGTAATTAATTATTAATGAGACTTATTGATGCCAAGATTTTGATTAGACAGTAAAAAGGATAATTTGTATGAGATATGAGTTATGATTCATAAACATTCATTATTTTTCTTTTCGGTGTCAAGTCACCTTATGTGAAACATTCCTTCACAATTTAATGTGGCTATCAAGTTGTCAGTTCAAAATTTATAATTGCAGCTAGGATATGGTGGTTGTGAGCACACGCTGACAGTCTACGTAACTTGAGTAGTTACATAATCTAGGCCAAGATTTTGATTAGACATTAAAAAGGATAATTTTATGGGATATGAGTTGTGATTCATTAACATTCCTTATTTGTCTTTTCGACTTCGGAGCCAAGTTAAGAAGGGTACAAAGGCAGATACAAATGTCTGCAATTTTTGTTTATTGATATTCATTAATTTCCTTTTTTGAGGCAAGCCACCTTACGTGAAACATTCCTTAAAAATTTATTACGCCTAGCAAGTTGCTGATTATTTTCTTTATATACTCCTCGATAGTGAAATTGCAGAACACTTCGACACAGGGTGCTTTCTAAATTTCTAAATTTGGAATCTTGGAAGACATAAATTCACAATGGGTCTTCCAGTAGCTGAGGGATCATCAAATGATAACCCGAAACTTGTTATCCAACCAAATTTGGATATTGAGGAGGAGATTCAGCAAGATGTCTTCAGTTATCTTATTTTTGTAGCATGGGATCATGCTACCAGTTATGCTAGATACCAAAGCAACATGTTCAAACTTAAAGTAAAACATGACAAGGTAGAGAAGCGTGCCATTTTTGACGATCATGGCTTTAACCAGGAGGGGTTCCAAGAGGAGATGATCTGATTATCTATTGGTGTGCACATTGAATGATGTTTTTTTTCGTTATAGATAGTATTATTATACTATATTTTATACTTTATACTATAACATATTAACAAATTACTATTAGTCTATTAGTATTAGGATATGTAGGAGTCGACTATCGGATTGTAGGACTAGGCTTTTGTAATTTCCTCTAAAATTTCAAAACTTCAATGGATCTTAGAAATTTTTTTGTTACTTGTAGACTTGTAGTTGTAATTTGTAAATACGAAATTCAAATGTACTTTTAATTTTGGTTTTAACTTATGGAAATGGTTGGAAGATTGGCGCTTCTCCTTCTGGGGAAACTGCAACCATTCAGAACTTTAGTCACTCACTACTCAATGAATCTCAATCAGTTTTTCAATTACTAGTATTATGTATACCTAAATTCCTAATACCAGTTTTTGAATTTAATAGTAATACTATAAGTGTATACATATGAGAAATAGAACTAGAAGACTCTTTTTCAAATAGTGTTATATGTTACTATTTCTAGTTTCACACGTTATTTTCTAATACTTAAAATTTCAATACTAAATAGTCAATACAGTAACATGTTATGTGAATCATGATTCATGAAATTGAACAATAGTTTTATAAATTGAAAAATGTGTAAATTGTAATTATTAATTAACTTGAACTTTGAAGTATCTATGAGTGTGACTGTGAACTATGATTTTGTATAAAATTATAAATACCTATATGTATTAACTGATTTAGAATGATAAATCATGAATCCATGATTCACTTCACTGAATAAATGAGAATTCTAACACTTCTGAAATCTAAATCCCACATGGTACATTGAAATTTGGAACCCACTCCAAGCTCCAAAGTTACGCTTGGCTATTTTGTAACTTCTCAATAGTTAAGTTTTTTTCTATGGTGATGGGTTCCGAAGTTACGCTTGGCTATTTCATAACTTCTAAATGGTAAATTTTTAATGATGGTTAGGGGTTCCAAAATCCTAAATAACTTCGTGCGTAACTTTGTAAGTTGTTGAAAAGTGAGAGTAAGTTGGAATAAGAACCTAGGGTTAGATGTATAGTTAGCGTAACTTTGGCCAAATCTATGCTGGAAGTGACAGTTCTGAGTTGACAGTGAGACTTTTCTAAAAAAGGTAATTCTATATAAAATTATAAATACCTATTAACTAATCCATAATGCTAAATCATGATGGTGATGGGTTCCATAAATAAGCCTGGCTATTTCGTAGCTTCTCAATGGTTAAGTTTTTATGATGGTGAGGGGTTACAAAGTTATGGCTGGTTGTTTCATAAATTCTAAATGGTTTAAATTTTATGATGGTTAGGGGTTCCGAAGTCCTAACTAACTTTTTGCGTAAGTTCATAAGGTGTTGAAAAGTGAGAGTTTCATGCCACGTGGAAAGTGCCAAAAAATGGAATGTTTGCAGAGCTTTGTTAGGGTTTCTTGGTTGTTTGTGATCTAGGGTTAACCTTAGATGTACCATTAGTGTAACTTTAGAAAAACACCAATTATTTTCTCTCAAATCGCCCCCAAATCTATGCTGGAAGTGATAGTTGACAGTGACACTTTTCTGAAAAAGGTAATTACTAATTTCATGCATGTGCGCTTGATGAGATTTTAATTTTTAATAGAGTAGGTGGCTTGGTGGCTGGTTGTGAACTTGTGAGTTGCTTATTAGTTATTAAATACAATTCACACTTCACAGAGCATCCTTAATTTTTAGAGTCGAAGAGAAACAGAGAGTTGAAATCTTTAAATGAAAAAAGGATCTTACTGCTTAGAGTTTAGTATACATAAAGAATGATAGAATAAGGATCTCCTTATGTTGTTGTAGAACTGACAAAGAGTTTGCCTTCAAGAACAAAGAGGCCAAACAAATACATTGAAGAATGGATGAAAATATTGCCTGGGTCCTCAAATTTTCAATTAGCTAACACTTATGAATGGAGGGACCCTTATGTGTTCTGTAGGGATGTTGTTTTCCCAAACACAACTGGGTATGAGCTCTTCATGTATTTCTATAACAATAGATTGAGAGGCCCTCCTATTTCAAACCCATGGGACGGGAACTTGGGAAAGTTGATAGTACCTGAGTTATTTTTGGATATAGACCTCATGAAAGTGCTAATCAAAGCATACAATCTAGTGACACAAGCTTTCCATAGGAAGGACAAGTCTATACTCTGCACGTTAGACAGAGAAACTTTTATTCAATTTTTCATCCTTCAGGGACATATGAGCATGGATATTGACCTAGCAGAAGAGGAGGCCCTATTTCATAGACAAAAAAGTTACTACACTGGAAAGGTTATGAGGAAGCATATTCCTAAATAAATTAAAGAGACAGGGTTGTTGCCAAAGAAGGTTGCAGAATCATTTGATATTGAGATTTTTTCCCTATTTCCAGAATACCATCTATGGTATAATGAAAGTTATTGGAATAGATGGAGGTTTGACAGTGACTTCTAACATTTATGTCTTGGCTACAGATGTTAAGGACCTGTACACCAACAAGGAGTTTGATTATGTGGGGTACATAATCAATGTAATGCACACTAAGTTGATGATGACAAAGACTGATTTGAAAAGATTCAAGTTCAATCACTACTCCATGTTGATGCACCTGATCTTCTATTGAAATATTGGCTACATCAACCCATAGTTCATCAATGAGACCAAGAATGTAGGAGGATTTGTTCCGCTTCAGCTCTGGACCAGTTTATGGTATAGAATTCACCATTTCTCTAATTCCATTGCTTTTTATAATGATTTTGTGGATCCAATAATGGACATATTAGGTATTGTGAGGAATAGATTTCCTTTACTAGTTATAAAATTTCTTAGACCCCTAGCATTTAAAATTGACAATGAAATTAACCACAATTGGGGTGATATGTTCTTTTTTAAGAATTTTTCTATTATAAGAGTGTATGCTTTCCCTCAACCTCCACACTTACTACCAAAATATGTCCTAGAAATATTGGCAATAGTATAATTCTTGTGGCAGCTTATCATGATGGATAAAGAACACTTAGGCCCTAAAAGACATAAGGGAACCTTTCTGGTAAGGAGGTTCCAAATAGGGGATTTCTCTATAGGTAAAGATGTTGTGGACCAAATCCATGAATTACTAAGACAATTTGGATTGCCTTGTGCTAAAGAAAGGATGTATGACCCTGGAGACTTTATTAGAGGAGCATTGAGAGAAATGAGGAATCAAAATTTGGCTCAAAATCAGCCTATGGAAGATGAGGATGTTATTAGAAATGTGCTCGGTGAAGATATATGTGAGGAGAGAACCCTTAAATGGCACAATATTGTAAGGGTAGAGGAAGAATTGAAAAATGTAGACCCTACCTTTTTTTATTTCTTTCCTGATCTCAAATACATGTCAAGAATTGACATATGTATAGATATTTACAAAAATATTATGTCTAAATTTCCAGACATCCTTGAGGAGAAGGAGGAGGATATAATAAACCCTAAGGAAGTTGAACTTGATGTGGTGTTTATGGTAGAAACAAAACAAGCCGAGCCATCCACATCTGAGCAAGGGCCATCAAAGAAACAAAAGTTGATGAATGTACCAAAAAAGGCAAGGAAAAAGGCACTACAAAACCTACCAAGTAATTGGAAATACTTTTCTGACTTAAGAAAAAAAAAAATTTGACATCACAGGAAGAAGAGGGAGAAAAGGCCCTAGATGAGTTAGAATTGGCTACAGCTAGATTGGATGACAGGGTCATCCAAGATAAAGAGTTTATAGATGATGATAAATTCATCAAGTCTGATGAGTTTAAAAGCTTTCTCTTTAGAGTTAAGTAGAATGAATTAAAATTTTCTTTGAAACTAGGGGAATCATAGGAAAAGACTGTTGAAATGATTGAAAAATTATAGGCCTATGATCCCAATAGTGAAACATTAACTATCGAGGAGGAAAGAGATCTTGTGAAGAGAAGTGACATGTTGCTGATCCCTGGATGGGACTTGGAGTCCTCATTCTTAACTAACCAAATCAAGAGGAAAGATAATGTTGTAGCTTATGAATATTTTGGCCCTAATGGACTACAGAGGGGTTCTAGATTCAATATGGATAGTAATGTTGGAAGTAAAATAATGGGAAAGCAAGATACTGAGAGGGGGGGTGAATCAGATCTTAAAATTTAACCACTTAAAACAAATTGATCCACATTCATACATATATGAATTTAAATAACATCAGATAGTATCCACAACATGAAATATATAACTCATAACGTATAATTTTGGTAACCCAAAAACCAAAATAGGTAAAACTGGGGTGGGAATGACACCCACAAAATCTTCACTACTACAACAATAAAGTGTGCCTGTTAGGGCTAAAAGAGTTTGATTATAAAATGCAATCTACCTGGTTAAATGTCTATTCAATTAAGGACTAAAGATCATTACAATCTACCTTGTCAAAGGATTTCAACTTATAGTAAAGTAATCACTCATCTAAGAGATTTAAAATGGTCTACTAGAACCACTTTGTTAAGAGATTTCACCTGATACACTTGTTAGAATGTTTCAAGTAGTGATCCTTCATTATGCACTCAGATGCTGATGATGGATCTTCTCTTTCCAATACATTTTGTGATCTCACAATGTGATATGTCTTTACTCTTCTCTTCACTGCTTTGTCATTCTACTTTATCTAAGCTTCTTCTCAAAATAACTCACTGTTTATCTTTTATGAACACAACAACCCTTCTCTCTCACACTGTATCTCTCTTTGTATATTTCTTCTAGGGTTAGAAGCAATCTTATATGTCTTTATAGATCTATTAGTTAGATCTAGATCTAGATCAACGATCAAGATCTATTGTTTATGCCCCCAAGGCATTCTGATTTCCTGATTGGCTTCATGCCATGCATAGTATAAAATAGTTAAATGCGTAATTAACTCAGTAGACAAATATTAAATGTGTACATATGTCAGCCCAAATCTCATACATGTCAGCCTAAACATTTCACATCAAATTTTGAATCAATCCTGACATGTATGCAAAAATTGTTTTGCTCGGCACTAAACATCTCTGTCGCTCGACACTTAATATTCTACTTAGCTTGGCATGATGTAACTTGGCAACCTAAAAACTTGCTCGGAAATGTTGCTTGGTCTTGAATGTTTATCTCATCCATAGTAATAACTAGCTAAAAATTCCTAAGTGTTGGTCACTAATCATCAACAAAACTTAGGGATTAACAATCTCCTCCTTTGATATTAGTGGAAAAAACACACTTATCATTTATTTCAATTTGTTCCATCCAAAATGTTGCCTAAGTACACAATGTACTCCCCCTAGGAATGTACACCATACTACATACAAAATTTTACATAGTATACATGCCTACAAAAAAAAATATTTACATTGATACCTGTACTGATCTTCTTACAATGTATCCATGTCAGTCCTATCAGATCTCCCCTTGTTTTTGTCACTAATTGCAGGTGGTGTGAATTTATACTTATCAAAAAAATGTTTATGAATTTGTAAGGTGGACACAAATGTAGTTTCCCAAATGTCCTTAACAAACTTCATAATATCTAATTTCACTTCTAGCTCTACAACTAGACTTACTAAAATTTCTGCAGTGGAGAGATGCGAATTTATCTTAACCAATTATTTTGTAGCTGAAAGTTCTTTTTGAATTACCTCCAGATGAGGTATCAAGTTTTTTTGGATAGTAATCAATTTGGTCCTAATCTAACCATCTTCAGCCATGAGCTCGGCTATCCTCCTTTATGCATTTGTCAATCTGTTAAAATGTAAGGTGTCATGCCCAAAACTAGGGCAAAGCACACAATTTTTTTTTTTTAAACACATAAGTATGTACAACTAACAATGGTTGAGTTAGAAAGGTGATAGCATGGTGGATTTAACCTTCAAGTTACAAGGTATATACATAGATTGAATTAGGGTCACGCCACAAACAAATGTAGAGTTGGAGCATCAACTTGTTCCATAGGTTATATCAACGTTTAACTCAGGATGATCTAACTCTGATTCCATATTTAACTACGTTTAGTATCATGATGATAGTTATTTTTTATGAACATATGTTGGATTAGGTTGACCTAATGCATACTTGACTCTTAACCTAGATTACGACTTAATCTATTCAAATCTAGTTCCAGTTTTCTTTCAAGATTAACTACTAGCTCAAAGCCTAGTCAAATTAATATTCTACTCCTTTTTAAACAACATACATGAGACATTTATCAATTGACATGCTTAAAATTGAATAACAATTTTACTATACCAAACAACTATTAAATGAAATCTAATAGCTAAAATCAAATCTAATTTCCTAACTTACCAACATCATTAATAAAATTATTCCCCTTTGATGAAAACACATGCATTCCTAATTCATCAATCCCTTAACAAAATAACTTTAAATTAACCTTTAATAAGACAATTAAATTATCCTCTTATACAAAATTTAAATTAACTTCTAATTGAAATCTAACATAACTGATGACATATAACTGATTGAATGTTTGATAATGTTAAGTTGAAGATGATGCAAAACACTAATCCAGTTAATGGTTTGTATTGTCATTGATGTCAACTTGATATCATCTGTACGGTCATGTACATAATTCCAAAGACTTCAGAGAATCAATGGAACAGAGGTTATGCTTTCAGCAATGCATAAAAGTCAAGTATTCACTAAGTGACAGACAACACCGACGAAGTGCACACCATTAGTAAAGGCACATAAAAAGTCACGGTGATGCTCGATGAGTAGAAGACAGTGTTTCCCGACGAAGTAGAATCACAGTATTTCCTGATGAAAAAGATCCAATGATGCTCAACGAACGGAGATCTCGAAGCTAACTGAAGTTACACCGATGGAACTGGTAGTTGTCACCGATGACAAACAACAAAATTTACGTACAGAACAGAGAAATCAGAAAATGACAAAATATCTAGCTAGAAGAGCTTAAGGATAGACTTAACTGATTGTTTTATTTGTTTTATTCAGTCACAATTAAATAATTGATTTATACAATTGGCAAGAAGATAACTACAAGATAAATCAGGAGTTAAAGCCGTAAATCAAATTGGCTGGATTATTTTTCACACCAAGAATCAAGAATCAAGAATTAAGGAATATCATGTCTATATAAGAGATAAGCATAATTCATTTTCCGTAAGCAATAAGATACATGGGGGAGTGAATTGAAAGAAGATGCTGAAGAGAAACTGGTGAGGGATAAACTTCATATATTCTTGATCAATCAAGCTAAGGGAGAGCTAAAGAATTCTGCAGACACTGACAAACAGTGAAGCACAACATCACTGAGAAAAAAGTGTGAAGTACAAAGGAATTGAATTTATACGTTGATCAAGGAGGTATTGTACATAAATAGATTTGAATATCTGCAATTCAAAGTTGCATTAGAAATAGGTCATTGTGTTTCAGTTTAACCATTGAAGCATTAAGTCTCTTAATAGAGTAGGACTTAACCATCTTCTATCATTGAGGTATATCCTAACAGATTACCAAAAAGGTTCATTCATGATAGTAGCATTGGTCTTACCTAAAGCCTATTGATAGTCTAAGAAGGAGGCTGATTCAAGGATGGTAGTAAGATTATCATAAAGCCTATTGACAGTCTAAAGTTTGATTCAAGGATGGTAGCATAGATGCCAGATACTAAGTGACAACCTATGTATAAAAATCCTCTAACAAGGTTGCACTTAACAGTGTTTTTGTAACCTTTAACAAGGTTGGCTCCTAACAGGGCTCACTTCAGAAGAGTGAAAATTTGGGGTACCGGTCCCTGTGGTTTTTTCCCTTAACAGGGTTTTCATGTTAAAATTCATGTGTTATATGTGTATGGATTATTACTTTATTGTTTTACATTTCACATATGCATCTTTGGATTGATTGGTATACTCTGTATATTTACTGAGTATCGGTAAATAAGTTTTACTACTTATCAGTAATCAAGGAGAATAAGGATAGACAAGGTAAACCGACAGAGAGTTAATTATTTCAAGTATTTCAAAGGCATACATCTTGTAGGGACTTAATAATATGAGGTGTATTGATTGGTGGATTAAAGTTTAAAGGATAAATTTTTGAGGCCACTGATTCACCCCCCCTTCTTAGTTATTAATAACAATTGGTATTAGAGCTTGTGTGCTCAGAAGGAAGGTTTCAAGACCTAAGTAAAGATCACAAGATGAATAGACGAGATGTGCCCAAGTTGAACAAAGACAACTTTGCTTCATGGAAAAGTAGAATAAAAATCCACTTATCAGGTATTGGCAATGATATTACTCAATACTTAGATACTGAATATGTGTTGCCTACATGACCATTGATGATAGATCAATGGAGAGAAAAGCATGAACATAACTACATGGTTATAGAGCTTTTTGCCTCACTCTTTGATGCTGAATTTGAGGATTTCAAAGATTTCAAAAATGCAAAGACAATGTGGGATAAGCCAAAACTTGTACATGGAGGTGATACAAATGTTCTGAGAGCCAAGAAAAAAATCCTTAGAAGAAATTTTGATGATCTCAGAATGAAAGAAGGTGAAAACATCACTCAGTACAGCACAAGAATAAAAGAAGTAGTCAATGCTATATTTGGCATTGGAGGTACACTTGAAGAGGAGACAATGGTAAGTAAAATCTTAAGAACCTTATTTCCTGTATATGCTATTAGAGTCTCTGTCATTCAAGAAATGAGAGCAGTAGCAAATAATACAGTCACTCTTGATAGCCTGATTGGTAGATTGATTTCATTTGAGATGAATAATTTTGATAATAGTGTCTTAGCAAGTTTAGAGTCTATATTTAAGTCTTCTATGAGAATAAGAAAATATAGTTAGAGACACTCATCTAGAAGAGATAGTGAAAGTGAAAGTGAAGAAGAAGATCAAGATGAAATAGAAGCACTCATGGTAAGAAGAATGCAAAGAGGCAAAGGTAAATACAAAGGCAAGTTACCAATTGTATGTTTCAATTGTAAAGAGATTGGATACTTTGCTGCAAGATGTCCTAACAAAAGAAAAGATGACAGAAGTGATAATAGATCTTTTGAGAAAAAATCTAACCGAGGTGACAACAAAGATTATAGAGGTTATTGACAATTAGAAAGAAGTGATACCTGAGATTACAAGGACAAAGGAAAGAAGGCTAGCTATCTAGCTGCTTGTAAAGATGAATATACTGATACCGAAGTAGATGATGATATCGAGATAGTATTTGTAGCTGTGAAGGATGATTCAGATGAAGATGAAAGGTATGAAGAAACTGCACTCATATCTAAAATTAATAAGAATGATATCTAGATTATAGATAGTGGCTGCACTCACCATATGACCGGTGACAAAGAAAAGTTTAATACTTTTGAATACTATAAAGGTGGTACAATAAGAATGGGAAATGATACACCTTGTCAAATTGAAGGTAAAGGAACAGTAATGTTGAATACCCTGATTAAATGTGAAAATGATTATTGGGTAAAATGATTGAATTATAATCTATTGAGTGTTTCTTAGTTGAATAATTTAGGTCACAGAGTAGCATTTGAGAACAAGAAGGCAAAGATCTTCAATGAATCAGGAATACTGATTGGTACCGATGAACAAACCAAAGGTAACTTATTCTATCTGAATGATACTAACCCCCCTTTCCTGATGACTAGGAATGAAGACATTTGGTTGTGGCACAAAAGACTGTGTCATGTGAATTTTGACAACATGATGAAAATAAGCAGGAAAAGAAGTGTAAGAGGCTTACCGATGATGACAAAGCCAGACAACATCATGTGCAAAAATTGTCAAAAAGGTAAAATGACAAAG
>MU224447.1:397845-421385 GCA_018584345.1 Thuja plicata
ACAACATCATGTGCAAAAATTGTCAAAAAGGTAAAATGACAAAGTCTAGTTTCAAAAGTAAAACCCATACATCTGATGACATTCTAGAATTAGTCCATACTGATTTATGTGGACCTATGAAGACAAAGAGCTATTATGGAGATAGATATTTTATTCTCTTTGTTGATGATTATTCTAGAATTATGATAATCATGTTTCTAAAAAAGAAATTAAAGCATTCAAGATGTTTAAATGGTACAAGGCTATGGTAGAAAAATAGAGTGGTAAGGATCTAAAATGTTTAAGATTCGATAGAGGAGGAGAATTTATATCAGATGAATTAAATAATTTATGTAATGAGCATGGTATAAAAAGATAGGTTTCTGCACCAAGAACACCATAGCAAAATGGGATTGCTGAAAGAAGGAAAAGATCAATAATTGATTGTTCAAGAACACTGATGATAGAGAAGGACATCACCCACATCTTCTGGAGGGAAGCTATTAGCACTGTTGTCTATACACTTAATAGAGTACAATTGAGAAAGAAATCAAAGAAGAATCCTTATGAGCTATGGTATGATAACACCCAATGTAAGTTACTTCAAAATATTTTGTAGTCAATGTTATGTCTTGAAAGATAATAGAAATAGGAAGCTTGATGCGAAAAGTGAAGAAGGTATTTTTCTAGGGTATTCTACCAAAAGAAAAGCTTTTAAATGTCTACTCAAGGCTTCTAACAAAATAGTTGAAAGTGCAAATGTGAAGATTGATAAATTTGTAGAAAAGAATGAACTAGAAAGCACAATAGAACCAGAGGACTACAACAAGTTTGTATACTGTGAAGGACCCATGACTCTACCCAAGCAATAGTGCTTAAATCCAGAACAACAGAATGTTGCAACCGACGATCAGAATGTTGTTACCGATGGTCAGGATAATGATCAAAATAATGTGCAAGGTAATGAAGATCAAAATGGTACACAAAGATTTGTACCTATACTTGCAAGATATGTAAGAAGGAATCATCTAGAGGACCAGATCATAGGAGATAAGAAAGCTAGTACAACAACAAGAAGTAAGTCTTTAAACTCAAATTGCTTAATTTGTGAGTTTGAACCAAAATCTATCAATGCTGCACTAGATAATGAAGAATGGATAAGTGCTATGAATGATGAGATTGAATAGATTGAGAAGAACAAGACATGGTCACTTGTGCCAAGACTAGATGATAAGAATGTCATTGGTACAAGATGGATATTCAAGAACAAACTGAATGAGAATGGAGAAGTCACAAGGAACAAAGCAAGACTAGTATGCAAGGGGTATGCAAAAGAGGAAGGTATAGACTATGGAGAAACCTTTGCACTTGTTTCTAGGCTAGAAGGAGTAAGAATTCTACTTTCTTATGCTACATACAAAGGATTCAAAGTATATCAAATGGACGTCAAGTCAACATTCCTAAATGAAATACTTGAAGAAGAGGTATGCATTGAGAAAACATAAGGGTTTATAGATCCAGACAAGAGGAACATGGTATGTAGAATTCAAAAAGCCTTGTATGGATTGAAACAAGCTCCCAAAGCCTGGTATGAATGACTTCATTCCTATCTAATAAGTATTGGATTCATGAGGACTAGCGAAAATAATAATCTTTATTTGAAAGAAGATACTAATGCTAACACTTTGATTGCTGAAATATTTGTTCATGACATCATATTTGGAGGAAATGATATGCTATGCAAATTATTTGCTGATGAGATGAGAAAACAATTTGTGATTTCTATGTTTGGAGAGATCAAGTTCTTTTTTGGTCTACAGATCATTCAACAAAGTGAAGGTGTTTTCATTACACAGTCCAAATACATCAAAGAAGTTCTAAAAATATTCAAGATGGAAGATTCCAAACCCGTTGGAAAACTGATGGCTAATGGATGCAAATTAACAAAGGAAGACAAGACAACATAGGTAAATCAGACTCTATACAGATCAATGATAGGAAAACTCATGTATGTTGTACACACAAGACCAGTTATTACACATGCAGTAGGAATTGTTACTATATTTTCTGCTAACCCTAGGGAATCAAATATAACTGTTGTGAAAATAATTCTAAGATATCTGAAGAATACTAAGAAATTTGGCTTATGATATAGAAAAGAAGGAAAGTTTGAACTAAAAGTGTTTACTGACGCTGATTGGGCTGTAAATCTTGATGACTGAAAGAGCACAACTGGAGGAGCATTCTTTATGGGTGGTAGACTTGTCACATAGATTAGCAAGAAGCAAGGATGCATCTCTCAGTCTATTGCAGAAACAAAATATATTGCTGCTGCTGCAAACTGCTCAAATATTGCATGGATCAAACAGTTGCTGGAAGGTATACATATGAAGATCATAGAACCAGTGATTATCTATTGTGATAACACTAGTGCAATAAATATTTCTAAGAATCCAGTAATTCATGCAAAGACTAAACACATTGCCATCAAGTGTCATTATTTAATAGAATAAGTTAAAGAAAAAGAGGTCATACTTGAATATGTGCAATCAAAAGAACAATTGGCTGACATCTTCACCAAGCCACTGCCCAAGGCTACATTTGAGTACCTACAAAAAAGACTTGGAGTCAAACCCATGTCTACCAGTCAGTAAAAGGACTGAAGGCTGCATCAGCCATATATTATCAGAATATCATTCATGATTGATGCAAGTAGAAAATGAAATTCAAAGCTACATCTATATACAGAAAGTTATATATCAGAACCAAGAACCAAAACATATTATTATATTGATGATGGATAAGGGAAATTCAAGGAATATATTATGGAGAGAAAAAATTGTTTGACAGAATGTCAGATATTTCACAAATATTAGTTTGGCATTGTTGTCAAAGGGAGAGAATGTATCCATATTATCATAAAAAACTATTCATTATCAGATTACTCCAAACAGGGAGAGATCATATCCACAGGGAGAGAATTTGTATAAAATTTGCAAATAAAAGATAGTAAAAGATAGTGACATCAAGAAGTAGAAAAGTCAAAAGAAAGAAATTGACACAAACAGAGGTCACAACACATCAGAAGAAGAAACAAGAAAAGATGCAAGAATCAAATTTAAGCTAATATAAAGCTTACCGGCGGTCAGACATTTTTATCAGTTATCAAAACAAACTATTTGGTAATTTGATGAATCTCAACAGCTGTATTTCATGTTGTATTATAAATAGTATAGTGTGATAATATAGTATGTTTCCATCAATGCAAAAGGGAGAGATTGATGACATATAATTGATTGAATGTTTGATAATGTTAAGTTGAAGATGATGCAAAATATTAAACCAGTTAATGGTTCGTATTGTCATTGATGTCAACTTGATATCATCTGTATGATCATGTACATAATGCCAAAGACTTCAAAGAATTAATGGAACAGAGGTTATGCTTTCAGCAATGCATAAAAGTCAAGTATTCACTAAGTGACAGACAACACTGACGAAGTGCATACCATCGGTAAAGGTACAGAAAAAGTTACAGTGATACCCGACGAGCAGAAGACAGTGTTGCCTAATGAAGCAGAATCACAATATTTTTGAATGAGAAAGATCCAATGATGCCTGACGACGGAGATCCCAAAGTTAATTGAAGTTACACCGACGGAATTGGCAGTTGTCACCGGCAACGAGCAACAAAATTGACCGACAGAATAGAGAAATTAGAAAATCACAAAATATCTAGCTGGCAGAGCTTAAGGATAGACTTAACTAATTTTTTTATTTATTTTATTCAGTCATAGTTAAGCAATTGATTTATACAGTTGGCAAGAAGATAACTATGAGATAAATCAGAAGTTAAAGTCGTAAATTAAATTAGCTGGATTGTTTTTCACACCAAGAATCAAGAATTACGGAATATCATGTCTATATAAGAGACAAGAATAATTCATTTTCTATAAGCAATAAGATACACGAGGGAGTGAATTGAAAGAAGATGCTGAAGTGAAACTGGTGAAGGATAAAATTCATACAGTCCTAATCAATCAAGCTAAGGGAGAGCTAAAGAATTCTGCAGACACCGATGAACAGTGAAGCATAGCATTATAAAGCAGAAAGTGTGAAGTACAAAGAAATTGAATTGATACATTGATCAGAGAGGTATTGTATGTAAATAGATTCAAATATCTACAATTCAAAGTTGCATTAGAAATAAGTCATTGTGTTTCAGTTTAAACATTGAAGCATTAAGTCTCTTACAAGAGCAGGACTTAACCATCTTCTCTAATTGAGGTATATCCTAATAGATTACCAAAAAGGTTAATTCATGATAGTAGCATTGGTCTTACCTAAAGCCTATTGATAGTCTAAGAAGGAGGCTGATTCAAGGGTGGTAGTAAGATTAGCATAAAGCCTATTGACAATATAAAGGTTGTTTCAAGGATGGTAGCATAGATGTCAGATACTAAGTGACAACCTACGTATAAAAATCCTCTAACAAGGTCACACTTAACAGTGTGTTTGTATCCTTTAATAGGGTTGGCTCCTAACAGGGCTCACTTCAGAAGAGTGAAAATTTGGGGTACCGGTGCTAGTGGTTTTTTCCCTTAGTAGGGTTTCCACATTAAAATTCATGTGTTATATGTGTATGGTTTATTACTTTATTATTTTACATTTCACATATGCATCTCTGGATTGATTGGTATACTCTGTATATTTACTGAGTATCGGTAAATAAGTTTTACTGCTTATCGGTAATCAAGGAGAATAAGGACAGACAAGGTAAACCGACAGACAGTTAATTATTTCAAGTATTTCAAAGGCATACATCTTGTAGGGGCTTGATAATCTGAGGTGTATTGATTGGTGGATTAAAGTTTAAAGGATAAATTTTTTAGGCCACCGATTCACCCCCCCTCTTAGTTATTACTGACAATAACCCCTAACCCCTTGAACACAAGAGTAACATAATATTTTTTCCATGATGATAAAATTAAAATTAAAATTAACTATACATTTGAATAAATTGAGTAAATCCATTACTCTAATAGGCTAATCAAAACCTTAGGCCAAAATCTCTATTAAATTAATTCACAAATCTCACAATTTTAAAATAACCTAAACAAGTAATGTTAAGGATCCATTTAAAATGATTGATTATTATTTTAATATGTTGTTCCAATACCAATAAAATTAGCTCATGTTAATAAATCCATTCATCTTTCATAACCAAAAGTTATTAATCTATTAACTAAACCAAGCTACATCATTGAATCAATTTATATATGTATACAATGCTACCCAATTAAGAATTAAAAAAGATAAAGAAATAGACTTAATTAACTAACTTAAACTATCAATTAACTACCTAATAATCTAATTTATCTATCAAATAATATCCTAACCTAACTAATCTACTGACTTATTAATCTATCATTTTCCCACCACAAAGTTCAAAATGCAAAGGGTGATCAAATTCCTATGGGAAAGTGTAGGTCTGAATGACTTGTATGTGGCCCACCACCTAACTTACCCCCATTCCTATGCAAGGAATTTTGCATGGAAGATAAGACAGCAAGGGTGGTGCGGGTTTTTAAGCATGATGGTGATGATGCAAGGGCCCACCAACAAATCTCTCATCTTCCCAAGGTGAATCTCGCATGGAAGGGGAGAGAGGGTTGACTTGGGCAAAAGGGCACGTCAGAATTTTAAGGGTGTGACAACAATGAAGGTGGCGCATACACTAAGTAGTGCAGCCCCTAAATCAATTAGATTTATTTAACAACTTTGCGAAGTGGCACCCAAGAAAGGAGGTAAAAGGGTAAGGAGGGTGGTAAGAGTGGGGCCCACAGGAAATGGGAAAGGCAAGGTAAGTTTAATTTAGAATTTAGGATTAATTACATGGTTATGTTAGTGAGATTAGGAAACAAATTTAATTAGAGAGACAACACATTGAAAAAGGTATATTCTCTATGGTAAGGAGAATATTTTCTTTCCCATACAAATTTCAGAGGGTATTTTTGCTCTAAATCTGGAAAGTGTCATGAGCTTTGTTTGGTATAAGCTCTTCCATATTGATTTTTTCTTGGTTCAATTTTTGTAATAGACCATTGTATGCATATGGGTTGATCTATAAGGGCAATATACTAAAATAGCTAATAATATTAGTTGATTTTTATATTATCATACTAACTAGTTTGATTTTTTATTGTCATCAAGGTTATTTCTTCTTCTCAAGAGTTGAGATTGAAATGGGGATTTTTAATGTAAAGAGTTGAATCTATGGAGATGAAATGGAGACTTTCAAAGGGAAAATGGAGAGTTCCAATAACTTGAAAACTTACATTTACATACATTATGGAGATTTCAAGATTCACAAATCTTCAAGATTTTTATGATATGAAACTATTATATTGTCGTTCTCTTTCAATATTGGGTATCCCTATAACATGAATGGTTAACTTAATTTTTTCTTAAGCAATAGAATGCAATATGCATAAACTAAAGAATCCATCATTTACATTATGGTAATTTTACAAACTACAATTACATATCTTCAAGATGGTAAATCTATACAATACATGGATGTTATGCAACACTTCTTCCTTCAATGAATCATTACATAAAGAATGAGAACTCTTCACATCTAGCTTGAAAAGCTTCCAAAGTGAACATTACAACAATCAACCAAAAAATAAATTTCAATACAAATGAGTGACTATGCAATATTGAAGTTTCTTACACACAACTACCCCAAGTAGGAATTTCTTTCAAGCTTGTTTCACCATCATCTTGACTTAAAAAACCTACAAATTTCATTAGGGGAAACCATGGGAAGCTCACGTCCCAACCAAGGTCTCAAGGAGACCACCCCTAAGCTTGGAGAACCAAGGATAAACAAGATAACATATCCAAATCCTCACAAAATATCATATATGCACAAAATAACAATAAACTCCCAACCAAGGTTTCACAAATGAGTTTTCCAAACCCATTGAAATAGTGTGAAGGTGGGCTTTTCCAAGGAGGAGAATGCCATTTGCATTTTCAAATTCTTCAATAAGAGTTTTTCCATTCCTTTCCAAGGCTTCATTGACATTCCTTTCATATACATATTTGGTCATTTCTATACCAAAACAATATTTACAACATGGCTTCATGGAGCCCATACTCTATGAAATTATCCCTCTTCTCCAAGAGAAGAGACTCTCACTATAATGCAGATCCCAACTAACCCCTTCACCCAAGGCTACTTCTTCCCTTCCCAAAGGGTGAGTAATTCCTTAACTCCCGTGAACAACACTTCCAATCCAAAAGAACAGAAATTGATACAAAATTCAAATGCATTCTCAACCCAACACATGACAACAAAATCTACATACAACAACAATATACAAGATTTCATACATGAACACCATACAAGATTTCATATTCATAAAACAATAACATGCAAATCTAATTGAAAAAAAAAGTACTTTCATGGCAAGGGAGACCAACCTTCCAAATGTGTTATGGCAAAATAAAACTTGTGAAGAGCCCAAGTCCTTATCCTTCCTCTATTCAAACCCTAATTGTCTCTAAAATTAGAGAGTTGGGGAACACCCACTAAGTCTCCCCAAACCCTCTAAAAGGACCCCCAAAAGTGTACTCAAGACCTAGAAATAATGAGACATAACATCTAACCTTTGTCTTACCTCTTGTCTCCCCTCTTAATTATGAGTTTAGTAAGAAGTGTGGGACAAGTTAGATGCATGTGGCCATCTCTATTTTCGCCACTTTTAAAAAGTAGGCATTTTGGAGAGTCATAATGGTGCCCTAGGTTTCTCCCATAGGTAAAAACTAGCCCTAACCCAAGGTAACCCTTTAGGGTTAACTAATTTTGGCCAAAAATACACTCCAGAGTCATTTTTAACCCCTCCAAGGTACCCCTAAAGTTCAAATCTGAGTTCCAACTTGATGTGATACCTAAAAGACATCTATATATAAGTGAGATTAATATAAAATCCTATAAGGTTTGGTGGTTCTTTCCCAAGCCCTAATTTGACATGTCACCATCCACATGGACAACATAAGTGTCAAGTGACACCAAACAAAATGCACATCACATTCACAATGACATGTCCAAACAACAAAATGAATTTTAAACTATTAACACATTCAGATTACATTTACAACAAAGGTCACATTACAGCGAAGTTTCAACCCATTATTAGATTAAACCTTGGCTTACTCAATTCAGATGTGTTTAGCCCTGATTCTTTGAATAATTCCATGTTTCCATTTCTTGCACACTAAAATTGAGCATCAGTAGTCCAAGATAATAAAATCACATGCAATATACATTTCCAGTTCATAATTAGGAACATTAATCAATAAGAATAATTAAATTCCTAATTGCAATTTTCATACAGAAATGTTTAAAACATAATAATTTCATAATCATCATGACATAACATCCATGAAATAATCAAATCCAATCATGATTCAATCTTCTCATCAATTCACTTATCTAAACATATATAATAAAAAACAACCACCTATCCTAGGTCTAATCCAAATCAAAATGTAATCCACACAATATAATCATCATCATAACATAATATCCTTAGTCTCTGTCAGGATAATCAAAAAGTGTATCAATGTATCAAAATATAAAGTATCAAAGTGTGATCAAGTAGTAAAGCTACGATGGGTCGGGGTGAGGCCTCAGATCCTCCCCCACTAGGTATGAATTTCCTCTTAGAGTTCATAAAAAATATATGGGTACTAAGATCTAATCTACATTGCATCCTCCCATGAAGCCATGACCTCATGATAACAATCCCACTGGACCCTAACCTGGTCTAGCTCTTAGCCTTGGAGTGCAAGGGTCCATCGGGCTATAATACGAATGGGCTCCAGTGCTAGTTGTCCATCTGACTCCACCTGCAAGGCATCCCAATCTAAAATGTGAGACTCATCATAAATATATTTCCGTAGTACAGATACATGAAACACATCATGGATGCGTAATAGGCTGGGTGGCGAGGCTAGATAGTAGGAAACTGGTCCTATCCTCCCCAATATCTCAAAAAGTCCAACAAAGCGAGGTGCTAACTTAGAGCCCTTTCCAAAATGGATTGGACTCTTATGTGGGTGCACTCTCAAGAAGACCCTATCTCCAACCATATACTCATGATCAACCCTCTTCGCATCTGCATACTTCTTCTATCGATCCTGAGCTTCTCTAAGGTGTTGTCTAATCAAGACTACCTACTACTCCATATCCTTGACCAACTGAGGTCCAATTGATAATCTATCCTCAATCCTGTCCCAACTCAATGGTGTCCTGCATGGTCTACCATACAAGACCTGATATGGTGGCATACCTATAGAAGAATGATGCCCATTATTATAGGAAAACTTGACCAGATGTAGGTATTCCTCCCACTTGACATGATGGTCCATCACATACATGTGTAGCATGTCCCCCAATAACTGGTTAACCCTCTTAGTCTGGCCATCTGTCTGAGGGTGATATGCTATACTAAAATTGAGCCTAGTGCCCAATGCTACCTGTAACTCTCTCCAAAAGGCCAATGTGAACAAGGAGTCTCTATCAGACATGATATTACATGAAATTCCATGAAGTGTGATAGTATCCTGCAAAAAGACCTGAGCTATGTCTCATGCTATGAATGTAGTATGCACAGGTGAGAAGTGGACAACCTTGGTCAATGTGTCAACTGTCACCAAGATAGTATCATGGCGGTGAGAAGACATAGGGAGACCAACAATGAAGTCCATAGATATAGTATCCCACTTCCACTCGATAATCTTATGTGGCTGCAGGAGCCCACCTGGATGACTTTGCTCGGCCTTCACTCTCGAGCACTCTAGACATCTAGCAACTATGCTGGCAATCTGCAATCTGATGCCCAGCCAATGATACAACTATCTTAGATTGGCACCCAACTTCTTAACTCTTGGATGAGCTTCATAAGGTTATCTATGAGCCTCAAGCACAATAAAATCTCGCAAGTCACCCGTAGAAGGTACATAGATGCGTCCCCTATGACGTAGAAGTCCATCAGACTCCAAAGAATACTCTACAAATCTCCCCTCAAGGGGTCTCTGAGAATGGATAAACTGACAAACCTCCACATACAATCCATCCTCTGGCAAAAGATGCAAAATGCAGTCCCTCAAATCTATACTAGAAGTCATAGATGAGAGCTCATGTCACCTCCTTCTCAAGGCATCTGCAACTACATTCTCCTTCCCCTTGATGTAATGAACATCAAAATCATACTCACACAAAAACTCCATCCATCTCCTCTACCTAGCATTAAGATTGGGTTGTGTAAAGATATACTATAGGCTCTGCTGATCTAAATGAAGCTCGAATCGGTGACCTAGAAGGAAGTGTCGCCATCTCACTAAGGCATGAACCACCACTACAAGCTCTAGGTCATGAGTAGGATAATTAAGCTCGTGAGTCTTTAGCTTCCTAGACTCAAAAGCTATAGGACGACCCTCCTACATAAGGACTACTCCTAAAATGTCCAATGAAGAATTAGTACATACAACAAAGTCTACTGAAGGATCTGGCACTGCTAAAATCAGTGCACTAGTGAGGGCTCTCTTGAGCTCCTAGAAAACTCTCTCACACTTCTCTATCCATACATACTTCTTCCCCTTTCTCTGAAGGGAGGTGATGGGTTGAGATACTCTAGAAAATCCTACCATGAAGCGTCTATAATATCCTGCTAAGCCCATAAAACTTCTAACCTCAGTGACACTGGTGGGTGCTGGCCAATCCATAATAGCTCTAATATTCGATGGGTCTACATAGATCCCATCACCGGATATAACGTGACCAAGATGATGCACTTTGGGTCTAAAGAAGGCACACTTTGACAAGCTTCCATATAACTGATTCTCTCTCAAACGCTGCAGAACCTGTCTTAGATGCTCCCCATGCTCCTCCTCATTGCGAGAATATATCAGAATATTATCAAGGAACACAACCACAAATTTATCCAAAAATGTACAAAATACTCCGTTCATGAGGCTCATGAACACAGTTAGATCATTTGTGAGGCCAAATGGCACTACTGTGAACTCATAGTGACCATACCTCATGCGAAAAGTAGTCTTGTGGATATCACTTTCCATAATCTGTAACTGATGGTACCCTGACTTCAGATCTATCTTTGAGAACACTTGGTCACCCTGCAATTGATCAAACAAATCATCGATCCTTGGAAGTGGGTATTGGTTCTTAATTTTTACTTTATTCAACTTCCGATAATCAATGCACAATCTAAGTGATCCATCCTTCTTCTTCACAAAAATCATAGGTGCACCCCAAGGTGATACACTAGGTCGGACATGCCCTTTCTCCAAGAACTCTTCTAACTGAATCTTGAGCTCATTGAGCTCATGTATGGTCATCCTGTAAGGTTCTCTATATACTAGCTTGGCTCTTGGTATAAGATCTATGTGACAATCAACTACCCTAGGTGGAGGCATACTAGGTAGCTCAGTAGAAAATACATATGCAAACTCCTGAAGAATAGGATAATCCTTGAGCAAAGGTTCCCCTTCTGAATCCTTCTCTCTATTACTAATGGTGATGGAAAATAACTGACATCCCTTCTACACGCATCGCCTAAGTTGAATAGCAGAAATTATGTGAAGGGATAAGGGTCTTTGTACCCCAAATATCACCATAGAAGTGTCGTGATCATCAACACACTCAACCCTCTTTTAACAACAATCCACCTTAGCCCTATGGGCACATAGCCAATTCATGCCAAGAAATACATCATAAGAACCTAGAGGGGTAATGCTGAGATCAGTCATCGTGATAAAGTCTCCAATCTGAATCTGACAACTGCAAACTAAGGAACTAATATAAACTCTAGCTCCTGAAGCTAACTCAACCTCCCAACCAACATCCTATCTAACTGCCACCAGCCCACAATTCTCCACTACATAGGGAGATATAAAGGAGTCTATGGCTCCTAAATGAAACAAGATAGAAACACTGATACCCTGAATCATACATGCAGCCTCTATGACCATGGCCTGGTGCTCAGCCTAGTGGTTATCAACTGCTACAAAAAATCTTTGGGATCTACCCATATCTCCAACTGTAGGCTCTGAGGTAACCTCTCTCTGGCCATTGACTGACTATCCTTGTGGGCACTCTCTCGCTAAATGACCCATACCACCGCAAGTGTAACATGTCCCTCGGGTCTGAATCTGTACTCCCCGTGTCCTAGGCTGCTGTGACCCTCCAGTCCTACTAGAACCACTATATCCACCCCTAGAGGACTGCTGAGTCCAAGCTGACTATGTCTGAGGGGTCTATGTCCTATTATCCTATCTAGGGCCCTGAGATTGCCACTTCTTGGGCTTAGAGCCCTGATATCCCTGTGAATGCCTTTGTCTAGAATCATACAGGGATCTCTGCTGCTGAGATTGTTGACCCTTAAAGGATCTTGTTGAGTGATTCTATTTCCCTTTCCAAGGGGGTCTCTATTGCCCTGACTGCTGGGAAGAGGGGTTTCAGTGCTAGGACCGATCCTGAGACTCCTGTCTAGTATGGATATCCTTAGCTACAAGTGTTGTCTCAACTACCCCTTTGAATGTGGTAGGGAATGCTAGGCGTAATGTGCTCTGAAGAGACATATTAAATTCCTTAATGAAATGGTGAATACGCAGTTTCTTGTCCTTCATGTAATCAACATATGGAAGGAGCTCAAGAAACATACTCTAATACTAGTTCACTATGAGGCCTCTCTACTGGATATCAACTGTAATACTAGTTCACTATGAGGCCTCTGTATTGGATATCATGGAACTCCTCTATCTATCTCTGTCTAAAATTTTTGGAGAGATATCTCTCTCAGAAACAGGCCACAAAAGTCTCCCAAGTGAGTGTGTCAATATTCACTCCACATATGGACAGCTCCTGCTCCCACCAAGTGGAAGCCTTCTCCCATAGGAGATGGACTGCAAGTTGTGCCTTTAGATTACTCCCATAAGGGTGAAATCCAAAACATCATTGTAAACTCTGTAACCAAGCCTCTGCTACAAACCCATCAGTGGATCCTAAAAACAAGGGTGGCTGGAGTCATAATAACTCTTGGATCTCATCTCCAACATCTCTAGGGGTTCTCTTCTTAGCACGTATCTCATTCTCACATAGTATTGCAACTTGATGAACTGACTCACCCTCCTAATCATCATGACCCTCAATAGACCTGGGTGGAGGACTCCTACTCCTCTCTCTGCTAACTACTTTATCATTCTCTGAAATATGTGCTTCCCCTTCGAGAATCTTTTGCTAAACTATGGGTGGTAGTCTCTGCTAAATCACCCCAATCAGATTTTAGAGAACATCCATAATATCTTGGTTAGGGTTCTCAAGTGGTGGAGGTGGTTGTGGTGGAGGTGGTGGATCCTCCAGTCTTGCCCCCGCATGGGGAGCTCTATGACCTCTGCCTCATCAGTTAGCTCTGGTGACCGCAGGCATCCTACACAATGATTGACGTTTTGAATGAGTTGAAACATAATGGGTTAGGTTCTTAGTGTCTAAACCTGGCTCTGATACCAAAATTTTATGCCCAAAACTAGGGCAAAACACACACTTTTTTTTTTTAAAACACCTAAGTATGTACAACTAACAATGGTTGAGTTACCAAGGTGATAGCATGGTAGAGTTAACCTTCGAGTTACAAGATATATACATAGATTGAATTAGGGTCATGCCACAAATAGATGCAGAGTTGGAGCATCAACTTGTTTCACAGGTTATATGAACGTTTAACTTAGGATGATCTAACTCGGATTCCATGTTTAACTACGTTTAGTATCATTATGATAGTTAGTTGTTATGAACATATGTTGGATTAGGTTGACCTAATACATACTTGACTCTTAACCTAGATTATATCTTAATCCGTTCAAATCTAGTTTCATTTTTCTTTCAACATTAACTACTAGCTCAAAGCCTAGTCAAATTAATATTCTACTCCTTTTTAAACAACATACATGAAACATTTATCAACTGACATTCTTAAAATTGAATAACAATTTCAATATACCAAACACCTATTAAATGAAATCTAATAGCTGAAATCAAAACTGATTTCCTAACCTACCAACATCATTAATAATATTATTCCCCTTTGATGAAAACACATGCATTCCTAATTCATCAATCCCTTAACAAAACAACTTTAAATTAACCTTTAATAAGACAATTAAATTATCCTCTAATACAAAATTTAAATTAACTTCTAATTAAAATCTTACATAACCCCTAACCCCTTGAACACAAGAGTAACATAATCCTTTTTTCATGATGATAAAATTTAAATTAACATTAACTATACATTTGAATAAATTGAGTAAATCCATTTCTCTAATAGGGTAATCAAAACCTTAGGCCAAAATCCTTATTAAATTAATTCACAAATCTCACAATTTTAAAATAACCTAAACAACTAATGTTAAGGATCTATTTAAAATGATTAATTATTATTTTAATATGTTGTTCCAATACCAATAAAATTAGCTCATGTTAATAAATCCATTCTTCTTTCATAACCAAAAGTTATTAATCTATTAACTAAACCAAGCTACATCATTGAATAAATTTATATATGTATACAATGCTACCCAATTAAGAATTAAAAACAATAAAGAAATAGACCTAATTAAGTAAAAACTATCAATTAACTAACTGATAATCTAATCTATCTATCAAATAATCTACTAACCTAACTAATCTACTCACTTATTAATCTATCATTTTACCACCACAAAGTTCAAAATGCAAAGGGGGATCAAATTCCTATGGAAAAGTGTAGGTCTAAATGACTTTTATGGGGCCCACCACCTAACTTATACCCATTATTATGCAAGGAATTTCACATGAAATATAAGATAGCAAGGGTGGTGCGGGTTTTTAAGCATGATGGTGATGATGCAAGGGCCCACCAACAAATCTCCCATCGTCCCAAGGTTAATCTTGCATGGAAGGGGAGAGAGGGTTGACTTGGGTAAACGGGCATGCTAGAATTTGCAGGGTGTGACAGCAAGGAAGGTGGCGCATAAACCAAGTAGTGCAGCCCCTAAATCAATTAAATTTATTTAACAACTTTGCAAAGTGGCACCCAAGCAAGGAGGTGAAAGGGTAAGGAGGGTGGTAAGAGTGGGGCCCATGGAAAATGGGAAAGGCAAGGTAAGTTTAATTTAGAATTTAAGATTAATTACATGGTTATGTTAGTGAGATTAGGATACGAATTTAATTAGAGAGAGAGCACATTGGAAAATTAATATTCTCTGTGGTAAGGAGAATATTTTCTTTTCCATACAAATTTCAGAGAGCATTTTTGCTTTAAATCTGGAAAGTGTCATGGGCTTTGTTTGGTATAAGCTCTTCCATATTAATTTTTTCTTGGTTCAATTTTTGCAATAGACCATTGTATGCATATGAGTTGATTTATAAGGGAAATATACTAAGAGGAATAATAGTATTAGTTGATTTTTATATTATCATACTAACTATTTTTATTTGTTATTGTTATCAAGGTTATTTCTTCTTCTCAAGAGTTGAGATTGAAATCAAGATTTTTAATGTAGAGAGTTGAATCTATGGAGATGAAATAGAGACTTTCAAAGGGAAAATAGAGAGTTCCAATAAATTGAAAACTTACATTTACATACATTATGGAGATTTCAAGATTCACAAATCCTCAAATTTTTTATGATATGAAACTATTATATTGTCATTCTCTTTCAATATTGGGTATCCCTCTAACATGTATGGTTAACTTCTTTTTTTTTAAGCAATAAAATGCAATATGCATGAACTAAAGAATCCATAATTTACATTATGGTAATCTTACAAACTATAATTACATATCTTCAAGATGGTAAATCTATACAATACATGGATGGTATGCAACACTTCATTCTTGAATGAATCATTACATAAAGAATGAGAACTCTTCACATCTAGCTTGAAAAGCTTCCAAAATAAATATTACAAAAAAAAAAAAAAAAGAATTTCAATACAAATGAGTGACTATGTAACATTGATGTTACTTACACACAACAATCTCAAGTAGAGATTTCTTTCAAGCTTCTTTCACCATCATCTTGACTTCAAAAACCTGCAAATTTTATGAGGAAAAACCATGGGAAGCTCACCTCCCAACCAAGGTCTCAAGGAGACCAGCCCCGAGCTTGGAGAACCAAGGCTAAACAAGATAACACATCCAAATCCTCACAAAACATCATATATGCACAAAATAACAATAAACTTCCAACCAAGGTTTTACAAATGAATTTTCCAAACCCATTGAAGTAGGGTGAAGGTGGGATTTTCCAAGGAGTATAATGCCATTTGCATTTTCAAATTATTCAATAAGAGTTTCTATATGTCTTTCCAAGGCTTTATTAACATTCCTTTCATATACATATTTGGTCATTTATACACTAAAACAATATTTACAACATGGCTTCATGGAGCCCATACTCCATGAAATTATCTCTCTTCTCCAAGAGAAGAGACTCTCACTACAATGGAGAGCCCAACTAACCCCTTCACCTAAGGTCACTTCTTCCCTTCCCAAAGGGTGAGTAATGCCTTAACTCCCATGAACAACACTCCCAATCCAAAAAAATAAGAATTGATACAAAATCTAAATGTATTCCCAACCCAACACATGACAACAAAATCTACATATAACATCACTATAAAAGATTTCATACATGAACACCATACAAGATTTCATATTCAAAAAATAATAGCATGCAAATCTACTTGCAACAAAACAAGTACTTTCATAGCAAGGGAGACCAACCTTCCAAATGTGTTATGAAAAAATGAAACTTGTGAAAAGCCCAAATTCTTATCCTTCATCTATCCAAACCCTGATTGTTTCTTAAATTAGAGAGTGGGTGAACACCCACTAAGTCTCCCCAAACTCTCTCAAAAGATCCCCAATAGTGTACTCAAGACCTAGCAATAATGAGACATGACATCTAGCCTTTATCTTACCTCTTGCCTCCCCTCTTAATTATGAGTTTAGTAAAGAGTGTGGGACAAGTTAGATGTATGTGGCCATCTCTATTTTTGCCACTTTTGAAAAGTAGGCATTTTGGAGAGTCATAATGGTGACCTAGGTTTCTCCCATAGGTAAAAACTAGCCCTAAATCAAGGTAACCCTTTAGGGTTAACTAATTTTGGCCAAAAATACACTCTAGGGTAACTTTTAACCCCTCCAAGGTACTCCTAAAGTTTAAATTCGAGTTCCAACTTGATGTGATCCCTACAAGACATCTATATGCAAGTGGGATTAGTATAAAATCCTATAAAGTTTGGTGGTTCTTTCTCAAGCCCTAATTTGACACATCACCATTCACATGGATAACACAAGTTTCAAGTGACACCAAACAAAATACACATCACATTCACAATGAAATGTCCAAATAACAACATGAATTTTAAACTATTAACACACATTCAGATTACGTTTACAACAAAGGTCACATTACAGTGAGGTTTCAACCCATTATTGGATTAAACCTTGGCTTACTCAATTCACATGTGTTTAGCCCCGATTCTCTAAATAATTCCATGGTTCGCTTTCCTGTATACTAAACTCGAGCATCAGTAGTCCAAGATAATAAAATTACATGCAATATACATTTCCAATTCATAATTAGGAACATTAATCAATAAGAAGAATTAAATTCCTAATTGCAATTTTCATACAGAAATGTTTAAAACATAATAATTCCATAATCATCATGACATAACATCCATAAAATAATCAAATCCAACCATGATTCAATCTTCTCATCAATTCACTTATCTAAACATATATAGTCAAAATCAACCACCTGTGCTAGGTCTAATCCATATCAAAATGTAATCCACATAATATAATCATCATCGTAACATAATATCTCAAGTCTCTGTCAGGATAATCAAAAAGTGTATCAATGTATCAAAACATAAAGTATCAAAGTGTGATCGAGCAATAAAGCTATGATGGGTCAGGGTGAGGCCTCACATCCTCCTCCACTAGGCATGAACTTCCTCTTAGAGTTCATAAAAAAGATATGGGTACTGAGATCTCTTCTGCACTGCGTCCTCCCATGAAGCCATGACCTCACTATAATAATCCCACTAGACCCTAACCTGGTCTAGCTCCCAGCCTCAGAGTGCAAGGGTCTATTGGGATATAATACGAATGGGCTCTAGTGCTAGCTGTCTGGCTGACTCCACCTGCAAGGCATCCTAATCTATAACATGAAACTCATCATAAATATATTTCTGTAGCATAGATACATGAAACACAACGTGGATGTGTGACAGGCTGGGTGGCAAGGTTAGATGGTAGGAAACTAGTCCTATCCTCTCTAATATCTCGAAAGGTCCAATAAAGCGAGGTGCTAACTTAGAGCCCTTTCCAAAAAGGATTGGACTCTTATGCAGGTGCACTCTCAAGAAGACCCTATCTCCAACCATATACTCATGATCAACCCTCTTCACATCTGCATACTTCTTCTATCGATCCTGAGCCTCTCTAAGGTGTTTCCTAATAAAGACTACCTGCTACTCCATATCCTTGACCAACTGAGGTCTAATAGATACTCTATCCTTGATCATGTCCCAACTCAGTGGTGTCCTACATGGTCTACCGTACAAGGCCTGATATGCTGGCATACCTATAGAAGAATGATGCCCATTATTATAGGCAAACTTGACCAGATGTAGGTATTCCTCCCACTTGACATGATGGTCTATCACATACATGTGGAACATGTCCTCCAATACTTAGTTAACCCTCTCAGTCTGTCCATCTATCTGAGGGTGATATGCTATACTAAAATTGAGCCTAATGTCCAATGCTGCCTGTAACTCTCTCCAAAAGGCATATGTGAACAAGGAGTCTCTATCAGAGATGATCTTAAAGGGAATGCCATCAAGTTTGAAAATATCCTGCAAAAAGACCTAAGCTACATCTCGTGCTGTGAATGTAGTATGCATGGGTGAGAAGTGGGCAACCTTGGTTAACATGTCGACTATCACCAAGATAGCATCATGGCGGTGAGAAGACATAGGGAGACCAACAATGAAGTCCATAGATATAGTATCCCACTTCCACTCAACAATCTCATGTAGCTGCAGGAGCCCACTTGGATGACTGTGCTCTGCTTTCACTCTCTGGCACTCTAGACATCTAGCAACTATGTTGAAAATCTGCAATCTCATGCCCAGCCAATGATACAACTATCTCAGATTGGCATGCAACTTCATAACTCCCGAATGAGTTGCATAAGGTACTTTGTGAGCCTCAAGCACTATAAAATCTCACAAGTCACCCATAGAAGGTACATAGATGCGTCCCCTATGACGTAGAGGTCCATCAGACTCCAAAGAATACTCTGCAAATCTCCCCTCAAGGGGTCTTTGAGAATGGATAAACTGACAAACCTCCACATATAATCCATCCTCTGGCAAATGATACAAAATATGGTCCCTCAAATCTATACTAGAAGTCATAGATGAGAGCTCATGTCGCCTCCTACTCAAGGCATCTGCAACTACATTCTCCTTCCCCTTGATGTAATGAACATCAAAATCATACTCACACAAAAACTCCATCCATCTCCTCTACCTAGCATTAAGATTGGGCTGTGTAAAGATATACTATAGGCTCTGGTAATCTGAATGAAGCTCAAATCAGTGACCTAGAAGGAAGTGTCACCATCTCACTAAGGCATGAACCACCACTGTGAGATCTAGGTGATGAGTAGGATAATTAAGCTTGTGAGTCTTTAGCTTCCTAGACTTGAAAGCTATAGGATGACCCTTCTGCATAAGGACTACTCCTAAACCATCCAATGAAGCATCAGTACATAAAAAAAAATCTATCAAAGGATCTGGCACTGCTAAAATCGGTGCACTAGTGAGGGCTCTCTTGAGCTCCTAGAAATCTCTCTCACGCTTCTCTATCCATACATACTTCTTCCCCTTTCTCTGAAGGAAGGTGATGGCATGAGCTACTCTATAAAATCCTGCCACAAAGTGTCTGTAATATCCTGCTAAGCCCATAAAACTTTTGACCTCAGTGACACTGGTGGGTGCTAGCCAATCAATAATAGCTCTAATCTTTGATGGGTTTACTAAGATCCCATCACTGGATATAATGTTACCAAGATAATGCACTTCAGGTCTAAAGAAGGCACACTTTAATAAGCTTCCACATAACTAATTCTCTCTCAAATTCTGCAGAACCTGTCTTAGATGCTCCTCATGCTCCTCCTCATTGTGAGAATATATCAGAATATCATCAAGGAACACTACCACAAATTTATCCAAAAATGTACAAAATACTCCGTTCATGAGGCTCATGAACACAACTGGAGCATTCATGAGCCCAAATGGCATTATTGTGAACTCATAGTGACCATACCTCGTGCGAAAAATAGTCTTGTGGATATCACTTTCCACAATTCGTAACTGATGGTACCCCAACTTCATATCTATCTTTGAGAACACTCAGGCACCCTGCAACTGATCAAACAAATCATTGATCCTGGGAAGTGGGTATCGGTTCTTAATTGTTACTTTATTCAACTATCGATAATCAATGAACAATCTAAGTGATCCATCCTTCTTCTTCACAAAAATCATAGGTGCACCCCAAGGTGATACACTAGGTCAGACATGCCCTTTCTCCAAGAGCTCTTCTAACTAAATATTGAGCTCATTGAGCTCATGTGTGGTCATCATGTAAGGTTCTCTAGATACTGGCTCAGCTCCTAGTACAAGATCTATGTGAAAATCAACTGCCTTAGGTGGATGCATACCAGGCAGCTTAGTAGGAAATACATCTACAAACTATTGAAGAATAGGATAATCGTTGAGTGAAGGTTCCCCTTTTGAATCCTCCTCTCTATCACTAATGGTGATGGAAAATAACTGACATCCTTTCCACATGCACCACCTAAGCTGCATAGCAGAAATTATGCGAAGGGATACAGGTCTTTGTACCCCAAATATCACCATAGAAGTGACATGATCATCAACACACTGAACCCTCTTCCGATGATAATCCACCTTGGTGCTGTGGGCACATAGCCAATCCATGCCAAGGACTACTTCATAAGAACCTAGAGGGGTAATGCGGAGATCAGTCATTGTGATAAAGTCTCCAATCTGAATCTGACAACTACGAACTAAGGAACTAACAGAAACTCAAGCTCCTAAAGCTAACTCAACCTCCCAACTAACATCCTGTCTAAATGCCACCAGCCCACAACGCTCCACTACATAGGGAGATATAAAGGGTTCTATGGCTCCTGAATCAAACAAGATAGAAATACTGATACCCTAAATCATACCTGCGGCCTCTATGACCATGGCTTGGTGCTCAGCCTGGCGGTTATCAACTATTGAAAAAACTCTATGGGATCTACCCATATCTTCCATTATAGGCTTTGAGGTAGCCCCTCTCTGACCACTGGCTGACTGTCCCTATGCGCACTCTGTCACTAAATGACCCATACCACCACAAGTGTAACATGGCCCTCGGGTCTGAATCTATACTCCCTATGTCCTAGGCTGCTATGACCCTCTGGTCCTACTAGAACTACTATATCCACCCCTAGAGAACTGCTGAGTCCTAGCTGACTATGTCTAAGTGGTCTGTGTCCTATGATCCTATCTAGGGCCCTAAGACTCCCATTGCTTGGGCTTAGAACCCTGATAACCCTATGAATGCCTCTTTCTAGAATTCTGCTGGGATCTCTACTATTGAGACTGTTGACCCTTAAAGGATCCTACTGAGTGATTCTGTTTCCCTTTCCAAGGGGGTCTCTACTACCCTGGTTACTGGGAAGAGGGGTTTTGGTGCTGGGACCAATCCTGAGACTCCTGTCTAGTATAGATATCCTTAGCTACAAGTGTCGTCTCAACTGCCCCTCTGAACGTGGTAGGGAATGCTAGGTGTACTGTGCTCTGAAGAGACATATTAATCCCCTTAATAAAATGGTGAATATGCAGTTTCTCATCCTTCATGTAATCAACATATGGAAGGAGCTTAAGAAACTAACTCTCATACTGGTTCATTGAGAGGCCTCTCTACCGGAGATCATGGAAATCCTCTATCTGTCTCTATCTGAAATGCTCAGAGAGATATCCCTCTCAGAAATGGGCCACAAAAGTCTCCCAAGTGAGTGTGTCAGTACTCACTCCACCTATGGACACCTCCTGCTCGCACCAAGTGGAAGCCTTCTCTCATAGGAGATGGACTGCAAGTCGTGCCTTTAGATTACTCCCATAAGGGCACAATCCAAAACATCATTGTAAATTCTGTAACCAGGCCTCTGCTACTGACCCATCAGTGGATCTCAAAATCAAGGGTGGCTGGAGTCGTAATAACTCTCAGATCTCATCTCCAACATCTATAGGGGGTCTCTCCCTGGTAGGTATCTCATGCTCGCATGGTATTATAGCTCAATGAACTGACTCACCCTCCTGATCATCATGACCCTCAACAGACCTGGTTGGAGGACTCCTACTCCTCTCTCTGTTAACTACTCTATCATTCTCTGAAATATGTGGTTTCCCTTCAGTAATCTACTGCTGAACTATGGGTGGTAGTCTCTGCTAAATCACCCCAATCAAATTTTGGAGAACATCCATAATACCATGGTTAGGGTTCTGAGGTGGTGGAGGTGGTTGTGGTGGAGGTGGGGGATCCTCTTGTCTTGCCCTCGCACGGGGAGCTGTACGACCTCTGCCTTGTCAGTTAGCTCTTGTGACCGTAGCCATCCTACACATTGATTTAAGTTTTGAACGAGTTGAAATGTAATGGGTTAGGTTCTTAGTGTTGAAACTTGGCTCTGATACCAAAATGTCATGCCCAAAACTAAGGCAAAACACACACAATTTTCTTTTTTAAAACACATAAGTATGTACAACTAACAATGGTTGAGTTAGTAAGGTGATAGCATGGTGGAGTTAACCTTAAAGTTACAAGGTATTGTACGCCTCTCTCTCCGGTTTCCCACAGCTTTTCAAGGGCAGGGGTTAGTAGCCAAGGTTCACAAGTGCATGCAAATCTATTACGCAATAACTACTAAACAGATAATCGAAACGTGAGCAATAAAATGTACAAACAACAAAGAGGAAGACAAATTAATGCAAACCCTTCAATGTTTGAAGCTTCTATTGTTTCTCTCTACTCCTTCCGAAACGTTGTTCTTGATGCTCAGTATTGGCTGGGCAGCGTCTATGACTTGAGAAGCGTCGAGAATTTGATAATTGCAAAGTGTGTGTGATCGCAAGATAGCTTGAATGTTGACAGAGTAATGGCCCTTTAAGCTTGAATTCCTGGATCCTTCAAATGGTTATGAAGGATTTATTATATAGGAATTGGTGATGGAATGAGTGGTTGAGATCAATCCCAGAGATGGGGAGATGAACGGTTGTGATCAAAAGGAATAGGAGAGATCCACAGTAAACTCCACCTCTTTATTTGGTTAAG
>MU224447.1:441086-459962 GCA_018584345.1 Thuja plicata
GGTCTAATCCATATCAAAATGTAATCCACACAATATAATCATCATCATAACATAATATCTCGAGTCTCTGTTAGGATAATCAAAAAGTGTATCAATGTATCAAAACATAAAGTATCAAAGTGTGATCAAGCAGTAAAGCTATGATGGGTTGGGGTGAGGCCTCACATAAGGAGCTAGTGCTAGCATCTATACTCAGTGAACTTCCAGTTGATTTTAAGTCTAATTGCAATTTCTCTATGGCATGTAGAGTATCCTTTGTGAAGAATTCAACATCACACAACTTCTTATAAAAATAATAAACATTAGTTGCAACTTCCTCCAAAATTTCTACAAGAGAAGAAATTTCAACCTACTTTACTGCAATCTCCCCTGAGATTTTTTCTAGTACTTTGTTCTCAAATTTCCTCTCAGACCATTGCAATAACTTCTCATTAGATTCAATGTTGTCATCATTCACCTTTTGCACAATATGAACTAGCTGTTCAAGAATAGGAGCTTGAGGATTGTCATCTTCCATATCAAAAGCTTTTACAAATATATCCTTGATGTCATGTAACACCTGCTTTTGCTTCTTCTCTCTTTTCATTTCTTCCTGCCTTTTCTTCCTCTTGAGTAATTCTTGAAGAGTCTCAATCTGTTCATAAGATAAAAAATTGGGATCCCATGGTGGAATCACAATAGCTTCATATAATGTGACATTAGGAGTGGGAGACTTCTTCCTCATGATTTTCCTCCTCTTAATTTTCAGTGAGCTACAGCTCGGCTTTGTTTCCTCAATACCTTTTTCCTGTATGAGTAGTAGTTACCATTAATTTTTCCAATTAAGTCAAAATTGCTTGTTGATTAGGTGTACCTCCTATTTTGAGTCAAGTGGGAGTAGATGATGCTGAGTGTGGTAAACCAACCAACACTTGCACTGCCTCTTGTTCCTTAGGTTAATTCTCAGTAATCCTCATCTCCTCACCACTATCTAAGACTATTTTCACAACCTCTAAAATAGGTGAATTTTGTGTAATTACCTCTTCTTCATCTATTTTCTCCTTTTTTGCTTCCTTTGGTTCAATTTTATCCTCAGGTTTCTCTTGAGTTCTCTCTTTATCTTCCTCTGTACTCTTCTCTCCTTCAGTCTCAGTAGCCTTAATAGGTGATTCTATAGTTGTGTCTCTCAGCTCAGCCTGACCCTCGACATCTAGATTGCTAGAGTTATCAATTGTGACATCAATTAGACTATTTTTTGTCAGATCAACAATGTTTACTGTCTCTATTTGTTCTTTTGGTTCTGCTCCAGTCTTTTCAGACTCAATAGCAATTTTCTCTTTTTTTTGTGTGGTGTAGGGGTGGTTTCAATTTCTTTAGCCTTTGGCTCAGATGTTCCTTCATCATTCTTCTTTTCTTTTGGAGCAATCAATCCAAAGATCTCCTTCCAAATCTTAGTACTCTACTGTACTACACTTTCAATATAATTTTTCAAAATAACATAACCCCTTTGTTTAGGTATGAATTTATGCTTATAATCCTCAACAAATTTTTCTCTCTGTTTCTTATTCAACTTAGGAATGACTTGAGCTAATGTGCCTTCTAGAATCTGTCTCTCAGTTGTGAGTGCAAATTCCCATTTGCTAGATAGAAACTCATATAACTCACTCGACACATTGTTTCCTATCTCTATAGGAGTTAAATTGAAATTGTACATCATATCTAATAGTGCTTCTTGAACTTTGTGCTTATCTTCTAACTTCAATTTCTCATATTTGATAAACTTAAAACCAGATAACCCTCTAGAATTTCTCAAATTATCACATACCTCATTAATATCAATTGGTCTCTTGAATGGTGTTGTTGGTATGTTGTTGGGTTCATCAGTTTCAGTCTTTTCTTCATCACTTTCTGGATCCATATGTATTTTCCTTCTAGGTCTCTTTACCTATAGGCTCGACACAACCTTTGTTGCAAATTTAGTCTTTGATCCAGAACTACTCTCTCCAACCTTCTTCTTTTCATATACATTTGTTTGCACTGCTGGAGATGTAAGAGTAGATGCCCTTATCCTTGGACGATTGGCAATGGGAGGGGTAACTTTAGGTTTTTCTTGACTCGGCTTGGTTACCTTGGCTACTTCTGGTTTCTTTCCTTTTCACTTAACATGAATCTCTTCTTCAGATTCCCTAACTTCTACTTCTTCTTCTTCAGATACATCTTCTCCTTGTCTAGTAGATATGCCTAGAGATGCATACTCTACCTCCTCATCACTCAGAAATCCAACCATTTTCTTCAGATTTTTCACAATCCTTTTCCTCTTTCTCTCCATTGTTCCTACCTTAAGATTCATAGATATCTTTGCCTTAGCTTCATCATAATTTCCAAATATCTTTTCTTTTGTATCAATCTCCTCTGCTAGGAGTTCTTTGATAGCTATTGATGTTTCATCAATGTTAACTTCATAGGGAAATGACTCCAGCCATGATACCCTAGGCATCATAGCCTGAATGTATGTATAATATGTGTCAACTAGAAAACATATCTCCTCAGAGTGCTTTTCCAAAAGTGAACTAGGAATTCTAGACCTCAACCTCATTCTCTTTTTGAATTACACAAAGTAGTTTCCCATAATACTATTGAAATTATTGCCTAATTGTTGAATGCATTCACTAATCTACACAGTAATAGGTCTATCCTTCCTCCAAACAATATTTTCCAGTGTAGGAAATGACTTATGTACATAGAAGAATATGCAAACTAGTAAAGAGCCAAACTTACATGATGATATTTTATCTTTTCTGATTGATAGTAAGTTCTCGGCTATTTGTGTCAATTGCAGCTCGACAAGGTCCTAGGTGTCATTCTTCTTGACTATCTTCCATGCTTGGTCCACAGTTGTGTGGGGAGCACTATCTAGTCGGCTTGATTGATAGAACTTATGTGCAATAACTCTCACTCCAAAGTCAAGTTATAAATCTTCAATTATAGAGATAGTTATACCTCTATTATTCCAGATAGCTCTAGTGTTAGCTGCTATCTCTTCTTTACTTTGGTCTCTCATTGTTCACTTTCCACTGATAATAGGATATCCAGTTACTCGATGAATAATATCTTTAGTGATCCTAACTGGTCCATTGTCCAGCCACATATGCATATTATGAAATTATCTTAGAACAACCTTGATCCATTCATCCTTGAAGTCTGGTGGAAAATCTAGGGCATGAGTTAACCCTTTGTCAGCTAAATGCTTGAATTCATCTTTCAGAACTCCATTTTTGCACAACTTGTTGTAGGATTCCCTTAATTCACTAATACCTATTTTGCCAATCTTAACCATGTAACAAGATCTAACATCATGGATCATAAGTACCTTTGGTGGAATAGATGAGAGGGCTTTGTTTAGATCACCTAAAATTGCACTTTAAGGAATGGCTCGAAAGTTAGGAGGTGCACATGCATCACTTCTAACTAGCTTAATTTTTTTCAGCTCCTCCTCCATTCCTTTGACTAGTGTGGAAGAACTTGTAGCCATAATCTCTGAAATTAGGGTTTGAAAATGAAGAACAGGGTACCTCAGAAAGTAACACTTTGCACTGTTCACCTTAGGGTTTCTGACGACATGCTGATGAGATTTTCAAAACAAACTTTACAAAGATCAATTTTTCAACTTCTTTGATCGCTCTGTGAATACTGAAAATTGCAAGGTAAAATGAAGAATAAACTGTTCATCCTTATATAGACTCAAAAGGTCATGGTAGGTAAGCAATAAATATTTTGTCTATTAGGTTAGTACAAACTAGCTATCATTAGCCAAATAACACAACTTGCATACCACTCAGCTTACCATACTCAGCCATCACAAAACTTACTCAGCCAACCAACTTGACACCTATAGTGTAGTTAACTCTTCTTGACACTTGTCACAAACATGTCTTGGTGCATCTCAACATATGTAGATACAGACTTTGGCACATTTACATGTTAGGAACTGATGTAAGATTTGAAATTTAAATGCAGTTCTTTACATACCTCTATTTCTCAGTTAGAGATGGTGTGATCACCTGATCCATTGGATTAGGTGACCTCGGCTTTAGTTGTTTCACTATTTCTCAGCTCTTTTTTCCTTACCCATGTCTGGTTCATCTATGCTCTTATTTCCTCAACAATAGGAGCAGGTACTCTTGTCCTACTCTCTCTCTTAGTGTGACCAATATTCAAACAACTAAAGCGGACTAGGCTTCCATTCATCCAACTCTTAGATTTCCCTCTAAAATGTGTCTTTAAGCAATCTTCAGGTGCATGTCCTTATTCTTCACAGTAATGACAACTCTGCCATGTATTATAATCCCAGTTGTAAGTGTTGACTTTCCTAGGTGCATTTGTTTGTGTTTTTTATGTACATTGTTGTTTAGCATTGGATCTATAGTCTTGTTATTATGACCATGTTTTTGACACTTGTAACAATAACCATTAAATCTTGGTTTGGGAGGTGCATCAATTGCTTCAGCCCAACATTCATGTGCTTTATGTCCAAATTTCTAGCAATTAAAACAATAACCATTGAACTTAGGTTTAGGATTGGACTTACCTATCTTGCTTCAGAAAATGCTTGTTGTATGACCTAGTTTTCCACAGTGGTGGCAAACAAGCTTTTTGTGCTTTGTATTTTCATTCCTCCTTTCACCATTCTTAGATGATTCTCCTTTCTCAGTAGATGTTTTTGGTTCAATGTGACCTAATCCAGAAGAATCTTTTGGTCTTCTTGATGCTTCCATCAGATTCTGAAAATGAGTCAAAGCTTCATTAGGTTTATTCAGCCTTTCATTTAGTTCCTTCTCAGATCTCAAATCATCTTTCAATTGATTGTTCTTAGATCTCATATTCATCATTTCCATATCTTTCCTACTAATCTCTTGATTTGCAAGTAGAAGTTGATTTTCCATGTCAACCTAATTGATTGTCATCATTTGCACATCATGTGTCCTTTCATCAAGTCTGACAGTTATCACTCTTTTATCTTCTTCTGCCATAGCTTTGTCATCTTTAGCTTTATTATTTTGTTCCACTACTTCACATAATCTCACTGTCTGCATTTCTTGTTCTCTTTTCAAGTTTCTAACTTCTTCACAAAGTACATTGTTCTTTTCCAGTAGATCTGCAATTTTTGCATTTCTCTCAGTAGAATCTCCATTCTGAAATAGATTTGCAGTGTCATCTTCCTGATAATGAGTATCATTCATTTGTTTGGCCAAATATTTCCTATCTATCAATGATTTCTTCAATTCCTATCTTTCTATCTCAAGCTGATGTAATGCTAGCTGAATCTCGATCTTCTAATTCTCAATGACTTTACCCAACTTGTAAACCTCCATCTCAAGATCTGTACTCACAAGATGATTAAAATCTTTTGTAGGAGAACTGTGCTCTGATATCAATTTTTGTAAGTACAATAATGGGAAAGAAAGATATTGAGAGGGGGGGTAAATCAAATCTTAAAACTTAACCACTTAAAAGAAATTGATCCACATTCATAAATATATGAATTTAACCTAACATCATATAGTATCCACAACATAAAATATATAACTCATAACACAAAATTTTGGTAACCCAGAAACCCAAATAGGTAAAACTAGGGTGGGGATGACACCCACAAAATCTTCACTACTACAGCAATAAAGTGTGCCTGTTAGGGCTACAAGGGTTTGATTACAAAATGAAATATACCTGGTTAAAGGTTTATTTAGTTAAGAACTAAAGATCATTACAATCTACCTTGTCAAAGGATTTCAAATTACAGTAAAGTAAGCACTCGGCTAAGAGATTTAAAATGGTCTGCTAGACCCATTCTGTTAAGAGATTTCACTTGATACACTTGTTAGAATGTTTCAAGTAGTGATCCTTCATTATGCACTCAGATGTTGATGATGGATCTACTCTTTCCAATACCTTCTGTGATCTCACAATCTGATATGTCTTTACTCTTCTCTTCACTGCTCTGTCATTTTTCTTGATCTAAGCTTCTTCTCAAAATAACTCACTGTTCATTTTTTATGAACACAACAACCCTTCTCTCTCACACTGTATCTCTCTCTATATATTTCTTCTAGGGTTAGAAGTAATATTATATGTCTTTATGGATCTGGCAGCGAGATCTAGATCAACGATCAAGATCTATTATTTATGCCCCCAAGGCATTCTAATTTCTTGATTGGCTTCATGCCATGCATAGTATAAAATAATTAAATGTGTAATTAACTTAGTAGACAAATATTAAATGCGTACATATGTCGGCCCAAATCTCATACAAGTTGGCCTAAACATTTCACATCAAAGTTTGAATCAATCCCGACATGTATGCAAAAGTTGTTTTGCTCGGCACTTAACATCTTTGTTGCTCGGCACTTAATATTCTACTCAGCTCGGCATGATGTAACTCGAAAACCTAAAAACTTTCTTGGCATTGTTGCTCGGCCTTGAATTTTTATCTCAACCACAGTTATAACCAACTAAAACTGCCTAAGTAAATGACTAAGTGTTGGTCACTAATCATCAACAAAACTTAGGGATTAACAAGTAAGACACTAGCAGTATGGTGTGTGGACCTATAATTTAATAAGCCCAGATTGGTTGACATCTAAGACACAACATAGGGTAGCCGATTAATATGGAGGTTGCAGGAGACTACAGGATCAGAGATAGAAAATCTCCTACATCATGCATCCTCCATGAATAAGGTAGTGGTTGAGGAATTAGAGAACAGGCTAGCAAGGACATTCAGAGATTATGTGTCAACTAGGAAAAAGTTTAAAGAGGAACTGAAGAATAATTTTGTCCTAGATATGAATCTGAAGGAGCTAAAAGATGAAATAAATAGTATAAAAAATTAGTCCAGGGCAGTTATCGAGGTCTGTGATTCTGGGGTCCAAACTGAGTATGATGGGGGCTTATCTCCAGAACTTGCAATAGAGAACATAATAATGGATGTTGATCTGCTTGGTGATACTGGAATTGTTGAAAAGGAGACATTAAAGAAGGTGCTATTACATAGATTAAATGTTTTAAAATGGAAGTCTTAGATCAGTCATAGCACATTCATTTATTTGCAGGGGGAAAAATATCAATGTTCTAATGCCTTGTTTGTACTAACCCCATTATTTAATACTTGGGGCCCACACTTTCAATTATTTGAGAGGTTAATTTTACTAATGGGAAAAAATGGAGTTACTTGAAAAATAATTGATGTTAAGGAAATGGTGGTATTAGTAAAGTATTTGTATGCATTTTTCAATGGCAAGTTAAAAAACATTCAAGCAAAGCTAAATTTTTTTGCTGAAGAGTCTGAAGAGTATATCCCTACTATTGTGGACACACAGGGACAGTTGAAGGAATGGCAGGAGTGGGTTGATTCTTTCAACCAAATTTTGGATTCTAGCAAGGTGGCTTCTTATTTTGTTGGTGATGTTGACATTTCAACTTTTTCTGAAGCTATGGATGAATTGTACAAGCAGGAGATTGACATGAATAAGTTTGTTGCTGAATCTCGAGCCATAATGGATGCCAAGTGGAACAAATGCCTTGAAGACTTGGATACAGTTAGAGTGATAACTTGGCCATCAAAGAGGGAAATTGTGGTGTGGGAAAACATTGGAGAGATTCAAGCCTTGTCAAATTGACATGGATGATGGAAGTAGTTGAGACAGTTCTGGTATTAGATGAAGATCCAATAGAGGGAGGTCAGTTAATTCAAACAGGGTATCTTATCTTTGTGGTTCACTTGCTGTGGATACACCTTTGGTGCAAACCAAGACTGATTCTGAAGAATCTAGGCTGCCAGTTGTTTCTCTTATAACTATTTCTAAGCTTAATCTCTTGTAATTTTCTAATAGAATTTTTTCGTACTATGATCATTGTCATTGATCATTGAATTTGATGTATAAATTTCAAGGAAGTTAATACAATGATATTTTGTAATTTTTTGATCGAACTTAGAAGTCTCTGGTACTATGATCATTGAATCTTGATCATTGATGTATAAATTTCAAATTTTGAAGGAAGTTAATACAAAGATATTTTGTAATTTTCTATGCCTGTGTAATTTTGTAAAGAGCTCAAGATCGCAGTTGCACTTGCAATTTGTTCAAAATTGAATGTAATACTAATAATGCATATGTCATATTATTAATAATTATATTAATATTTAATTTTAGGACATTAGGAATTTAAGAATTATTAAATTAAGTAAATGCTTTTGCTTCAAGGAATTAAGGAATTATCAATTAAGTAAATGGAATGCATGCCACGTGGAAAGCGCCGAGGAATGGACTGTGACATGTGTCAATGTTCGAATTAATATTTGTCACTTTTTCAGGAATAGGTCCGAACCTACGATAGTAATGAATCAAATGATCAAGTGGTTACAGAGATTTGTGAGCATTTGTTGGTCGTTAGTGTTTGCGGTTACGAAGTTGTGATGAAGGATTTGGCAGATTGGCGTAACTTCGAAAAGCTTAATCAGTTACAAGATCAAAAATTTCAGAGGTTACGAAAGGATTTGTGTGGGACTTTGCAACGTTATATGATAGTAGAGATGTTAAGAAGATCATCACCATAAATTTGGAAGGGTTCCAAAGGCCTCTAATTTACATGTACCAAAGTTGAGACAGGGTTAGATGAACTATTTGCGTAACTTCAGAACCAAACCAGCTTAAGTTGATCAGATTGAATCTAACGGTGTGTGCAAAGCCTTAAAATAAAGTTGATCATGCTTTAAGGTTCTAGGAATTGCGCAGAGCTGCCACGTGTCCAAGTGGGGCCAAGCTGAATGTAACATTTAATTAAAAGGCAACATCTTAGATTAAATCTAATGGTGGGCATAAATCCTTAAGGATAAGATGCAAGGATAATAACCATCAAGGCAACACGACAGAATGACACCTAGAAATCAATGGGTTAAAGTTGAAAATTCAAGCACTAGTTAAAGAATGACATCTTGGATCTGATCTAATGGTGGGTGTATTACCTTGAATGCAAGATGAAGGGAAGTTAATAAATGAGGTAACATGACATGTCACCATGTATCCCATTATGCAAGCTACAAACTGTGCTTAATAAAAAGGTGGTTAGTTAAAGACCAGGTAAGTTAAGGATGATCCAACAGTGGGCGCTTTTCCTTGAAAGAAAGTTGATTAGTTTTTAAGCTTCAAGGCATTGCACCGTGATGACACATGTCTCTGCCAAATTTAAAGCTATGGATTATTAAAAGAAGTAAAAGTAGAACAGATCTTGAAGATCCAACGACTGGCGTAAAGCCTCAAAGAAAATTTTCTTGATGGTTAATCTTCAAGGAATTGCACCGTGGTGACACATGTCCTAGATGCTAGGGCCCATCTGTAGGGTAAAGAAAGATATCCTGTGGGTAAGTTAAGGAAGATCAAACGGTGGGCACAAAGCCTTAAGATGAAACTACTCGCTAGTTATTCTTTGAGAGAATGCGAAAGGATGCCATGTGTCATGGTAGATGAATGTTATGAAAGACTCGCTCGGAACCGTTGGATGAGAAAGAAAGGTAGTAAGATCAACGACTATGTTTTAACTATAATGAAGTAATGGAAAATGTGTGTGTTGCCTGGAAACAAATTGAATGCATAAAATGATGGGATCGTTGGGTTTTAAGTCATCATTCAAAATTATTATGCATCATCGGCAAGTTCTGAAGCGGTGCATTTTTGAAGCGAAGTGTTGGCAAAGCTATCAGATCATCTACTGAATGGGTATTCTTTTTTTTTCTGTGATTAAATTTCTTAAAAACTTTGCAAATGTATTAAGGCTTATTGCAATAAATATAGATAGGTATTAGATATATAATCTATGGTAAAATTTCAAACCCTACATCACATAATGCCACCTAGAAGAGAATTCAAGGGAAGGGTGGATTATCAGGAGAGAAATGTATGTGACGATTTACTCTAACAGTTGACTAGATCAACTAATGATTACACTAAATTGAAGGAAGAAATCCCTAAAGACCTACATGACAGAATTGCAGAGGGATTGTATGACTATGGGAGATGGGTGCGGGATGCCAATATAGGCATAAATGGATTGGCCCTTTTCAAAATTGTTTTTGGCCAGGGGAACTCTTTTGCTCCAAACACTAATGTCTAGCAGTTTGGTGTGGGTAAATTGGTAGTACCCGAGGTGTTTATGGATGTGGATTACTCATGTAGATTGCAGGAAAGTATGATGAAATAGCTAGGGTAGTGCTAGATAGAAAATGGCACGTCATGATTAGCATAACTGCTGAAGAGATAAGAGAAGTGTTTAGATTAAATGAACCAGACATCCCTATGGAGAAAATTGATTTTAATGAATTAAGGGAAATATACCAAGCTCAGAGGAGTCCCACTAAAAGATTTTTTTACAAAAGTGGGAGACCTAGTGTTAGTAGTTCCTAACACAAAATAACCTTTTAAGGTTGATTTGTTCACTCCCAAGGCTAGAGGAGTTTACAGGACCTTGTGCCAGATCTTTGGGGAAGATGAGGGGAATGAGATGCAAATCCATCTCATGTTTATGATGGTCCAAATCCTGCATCCTCACCTTGCCATTATTTTTTATTTTTCCCCATATTTGGCCGATTTGATTCATGAAGGTTTGAAATGTATTCGAAAGTCATATCTCACCAAGCCTTTCACTTGGTATTCTTTACTCATGCACATGTTCTTGTTTAAAGGGGCAACTTATTTTGAAGAAGGGATGAGCCTACATAGAATTAGAGATGATGAGGATATGCCAGTATAGTTATGGAATGCTGATATGTCATGGGACAACAAGGAGGATAGCTTCATCACATTTGATAGGTGTTTTGCAGCTAGGCTCACAAGGTTACTTATTGGAGATGAGCCTAGAATCCCTGTATCACAAATGAAGTTTTTGATACCCATGGAGCAAAATCAGGAGCTCAAAATGGTGCATAACTGGGGGGATGTTATTCTATACCCAGTTTCTACTATGTTTAGAGTGTATGGTTTTAGAGGAGTACCCCACATACTACCATATAGGGTCCTTTTGAAATTAGGATTTAAAAAAATAATCAGGCAAATTGGTGGCCTGCAGGAGGAAGCACTTACAAGGAGAGGAAAAGGGACAATTTTCCCTACTATCACCAATGCCCACCAATCCATCATCACAAAGGGAGGGTGGAAGAGCTTGAAGAATTTCTTTGAGCCTTATCACTTAACTATTGCCATGGCAAGATGTGCTGATCTTGAAGCCTTCATAAAGGATATGTTCAGGAAGAAAAGTAGATGCTTGGTGTTGGACCACCAATTTAACTTCCTAGAGGATATCATCAGGAATGAGTTTAACATGTTGAGAAAGAAATAAAGAAAGAGAAATGGCTGGCTTACAAGAAAATCTTGGACTTTGTACAGTATTTTGATAAAATATATAACCCCCTAAGGGAATTTCAGCCATGGGATAAGAAAATTGATTCATTAATGACAATGTTTGAAGAAATTATGCAAGCATTGAATCAGAAAAGAGAACAAATATTGTAGAAAGAGACAGAAAGGGATAAAGCAGTATTGAGTAGGATCATTCCTACTAGAGGGGTGCCTCCTGGTAAATATGTTATATATCAAAGGAAAGGATATAGTGCAGTGGTACCCAAAGTAGAAAAGACTACTAATCCAAAGGGTAAGAGGCCACTAGAGGCCAGATCTATCACATTACCAAGCCCTAAGAGGCATAGGGTAGGAGAAGAAGCCCAACAAGAATAAAATGTATATTCTCCATTCCAATATCCCCTACATATAGATGATCAAGCTGTTGTAGAGTGGCTACTATAGATGGGGAATGCTGGTCATATTTTTGTCACCTCTGAAGAATTATGAGAAGGCACACCAGCAACTCCTAAAGTTAGTGAGTTGGACCTTACAGTGGCAGAATATGTTGGAAAGGAATTGGACCCACTTACACAACAAACTAGTGACAAGTTTTTGTCTGATGACAATTTTGTTAAGTCCAGGGCCTTTTTATAATTCTCATGGAGAATTCATATAAATGAATTCAAAGAAAAAAGTCAAAAGAAGTAGGAAGAACACCCTGCCAAGGATAAAGAGGAGCTTGAAACTAAAATCAAGTAGGAAATGATGGCCAAGTTTTCCAAAATAACTCCAGATGAGGGGAGGGAACTAGTGAAGAAGGAGGGTGTATTAATACTTCCTGAATGGGACATTGTTGATGCAATTATCTTTGATGCAATTATAAAAGAAACCACTATAGTGCATGCCACACAAGCACAAGCTCAGCAAGCCTCAAAAGGAATAAAATTCAGTGAAGACCATGCAGCACTAGTAATGTGGCATATTAAGAAGAGAAGCAATAAGGCAAATGATAAAGAAAACTAAGCTAAGCATTCAGGAAATCTACTAGTTAAGAGAGTTGATGATACAAGGGTTTTGGAAGTAGCAAACATCACCCTAGAATCATAAAAATTTGGGGTGAAAGTAGCCCAAAAGTTGGAGGATGAAAATAAAACCCTAGAGAAGAGATTTAGCACACTTTTGAAGGGGTACAATGAATAGAAATTGTCAAATTTGGAGAAGGACAAAATCATAGCCTAGCTAAGGGTTCAATTGTTAGTCCAGGTTTCACCCTAAAGAATGATAGCAGAAGAGGCATATCAACCCTCTTCCTCTAGCCCAATAATAGAGTTTCCTCCTTCTCCCTCTCCTTCAGGCTTCAACTCAGAAGATGAATTGCAATATGAAAAGAATAAACTAATAGAAGAAAGGAAAAGCTTAGAGAAGGCCAGAAAAGGATGGGATGAAGAAAGAACCAAGTTCAGAGAGGGACAAAATTTTGTAAAATAATTATATGAGGATAAGTTAAGGACGACTATCATGCACTTTGTTGATAGATTAGATATGACATCTATTTATTCTCAGGGCAAGAATTTACGAGGTATAATAAATTCTTATGATAAAGATCAGGTCCATGTGGATGCCCTCATGAAACAATGGAAGGATAGAAAGGGCGAGCTAAAGTCATATTGTGATGAGAAGAAAAGGAATGATGGTATGGAACTAGATATTTTCCTAACCTCTACCTATAAATGTCTTAAAGATTTAATTAATCTAGACAGTGAGAGGAGTGTAATAATTAGGAAGGTACAAGCCCTAAGAAAAGAATACTCCCATTTACATTTTGAAATATTCCCAGCCATATTTAAAAAGAATGACCATTTGAAGAGAAAGCCACTATGAAGGGAAGAAGTTGATGATGAGATAACTATTAGGATAAACAACATTGTAAATATGAATAGTACAGTATTATTTGTAGAAACAATTGACACTATTCAAGAAGCTAGATCATTCTTCAATTTTTGGAGGGAAGAAATTGAGCAAACAAAGAGAAATTGGGAGAGTATAAATGGTAACATAAAGGAGATCATCAATTTTTCATGGCCTAGTGATGAGGTGTTTACTTCATGGAAAGACAGGTTTGCAGCAGGTGCCCCGGAGGAAAAGAATGAAGAGATTTAACTGATCAGTGGTTTTCCATTTTTGAGTGAAAACAAAAATTTTATATGGCAGCTTCTTAAAAATAGCAAATAAATTAAAGAGCCAGGCGGTCAGAAGACAAAGAATTCCAAAAAATCTTGTAACAAAGTGGTTATCACTTCCACTGATTTTTGTCTTTTGTATGAGTCATGTATTTTGTCCTCACTCCAATTGATCTGAAGCTTGTTTCAATCCTACCCTATAATAGGATTACCAAGATCATTGGAAAGGGCTGGAAAATTTTGTATTGTAAGCTTTTGCAAAGTTTCAGTCTGAGAAATATAGCAAACATTGTACTAGTTAAGTGTGATAAATAGAAATAGGGTTGAAAGATCTCTTGTGAATTATTGAAGAGGTTATTTCTGAATATATTTTGTATGTTGGATGTGATTTTCTATACTTAATACAAAGATCCTAGTTCCAATCTCTCATGTGTCATCTTATCTTGTGAGTTATGAGTTTTCTAATTCATTAGCATAGAATTTATCTGTGTATGTGTATTTTTTTAGAGTTTTGATAAAGGATCATATTAAATGATGCTCTAATTAATGCATATATTTATATTGATATGAAGAAAGACCTAAAGTGTAGAAACATTATCAGAGTGTTTGTCAGTTGGTCCTTTTCTTGTTGTGAAGTAATATTTGGAGTTGGATACTTCCTAAAATTGGATAGAAGAAGAATAGGTTGCTATCTTATTGTCACAACATAAAAAAACAACCAACACATTATACATTACAAAAATCATGAATTCAAATTACAAAAATATAAATTCAAATTACAAAAATCATGAACAATACTTATTAGTAATTACTTGTAATATGAGTCAATTTCAAATTGTCAATATTCAAGTCCAACAAGTACAGTAATAACTAAAAGGTAATAAGTATACAGTTTATAAATACCTATTAAGTATTAACCAAAATTTGAATGCTAATACTAATTTCTAAATCACTTCACTCACTCAGTGAGTAGTCTATAGCTTCTATATCCCACATGGAATCTAGCTCCTGAAATTGACTAGTAGCAAGAGATTCTTCTTCATTCTGAGTTGGGTATTCAAAATCAAAAAATTCTTCATCTTCATTCTCAGTTTGGGATCAAGATCCATCGTTTGTCTCAGAACTAGTAGTAGCACCAGTACCACCAGGTTTTGAAGTGTTCAAAATCCCTCGTCTTTCATGCATGGAATTCTGAATTTCCAATGCCCTATCATAAGGAAAGTCTCTAACATTGTACTATGTTACAAACAACCTCAAGTAAGTTTCCAAATTTCTATCTAGTTTGTTTCTGATCTTTGATTTCAAAAACTCCAATGCACTAAAAACTCTTTCATCTTCCACCGACCCCAATATCATTGTTTAACATAAATCAACAAGTTTGAAATATTCGTATATTGAATCACACAATACTTCACTTTGCTCTATCCTTTTCCAAAGCCTGGTTATTGCACGAGGTTCAAATGGATTCTCCAAGTTTTTAATATGCAATTTCATACATGATGCAAATTGTCTCCATTGTTTTTTAAGATTAGTTGAATCTAAAATTCCTTCAATTGGTTGTCCATTGCAATCTACATATTTTAAAAAATCTTTGATCAATTCATCAATGCTTTTATGAAATATTTGTGCATCAGTTTGTTTATCTCTGAAGTTTTTCCAAAATTGAGGAAACACACAACCCATAGCTTCAAGAATTTATTCTTGAGGGAATATTTCATGAATCTCACTTGAAAGTTGGTAGGAAATTGACTTAAAATTATCGCTAACAGGTTTAACTTGTCAAAATCAGCCCTTTTAACTGGAAGTAGTCTGCCTCACTTTCCCATCTTAGATTGATGCATTGGTAATTCATATCCTTTCACAAACACACATAAATCATTTTTTGCATTAAATTGTAAAATATTCTCAGCATGACTCAAATCTGTAATTGTCTACCACCTAAAAAAATTTGGGCTTTGAATTGTTGTCATATCTAAGTATAGACAATCCAGGGAAATGCATGTCATTTTACGTAAACTGCTATACTCATGGATATACATAGTTCTGTCTTGGGATTTCTTAACAAGTTTGTTCATTAAATATAGCATTGGGAGAAGAATTTCTAAATTTAATAGAGTCTCTATATCACTTAACTTATGTAACAAATCAGGAGCTTTGTCTACTGTGAGGCGTTACTCATATATTAGTCTGATCAAGGATTGATATTCTATTAGAACTCTTTCTACTTGTCCATGAAAAGAGATCCATCTGGTCTCAATATCCTTGAGAAACTTGTTTCCTGGTGTTACTCCCTCTGAAAAAATCTTAAATTCTACAAAATGTTTTGGACTTCTGCAGAAGTAAGAGTGTAGCTCACGAACTAGATCTTCAACTTTTGGCATTGTAGGAAAATCGCTTACAATTTTATATGCTAAATTAATTCAATGGGCCATGAAATGTATGCCAAGCATGTAAGGTGAAATACTAGTTTTTAATATTGCACAAATACCATTACTTTGGCCTTGCATTACTGCAGCTCCAACACACACTAGCTTCTTGCCAATTGTCAAATCATCCATACCAGCAACTTCATTCAAAGCATTCTTCACTTCAAAATATAAGTTTTCTGTTGTTGAATTGCCCCTCATTTTACAAACACATAGTAGATGAGCTTGGCGGATATGTTATTTTACTATATACACATGCATATAGACCCAAGCAGTGTTATATACTACAGTAACTTCATCTATGGATAATGAAATGAATCTGGACTATTTTACTTTCTCTTGTAAATTTTGTTTTTCTACCTCAGAAAGACAGTTTGCCATTTCCCATCCAATGTTTGTTGACCAATGTGACATAAGATAATGAGGCACTCTCAAAAAGGATAATAAATTACCATATTCTAAGAAGTCTCTCATAGGATGCCCTCTGGACATAATATGAAAAACAACACTCATCTGAATGGTCTTTGCTAGGTTTGCTTCATTGGCTGCATTTTTAAACCCAACCTTGATTGGATTTTCACTACTAAAAATTGCTTTCATTCTCTTGTTATGCTCTTCATATTCTATGGAATACTTAACATGAAGACATTCTTTATTTTATTTCCATCTCACTACTGATATTTCTTGTCCATCTTTGATATATTTTTCAGAAACCTTACCAATATGCTTTTCTATAGTGTCAAGCTTTAGCTGCAACTTCTTCTCTCTTTTATTTTTCTAGGTACAAATCTTACACCTGCATTCTGTTGGTTGTTCATCATTGTTTAGGACTGGTTCAATGAATGAGTAATTTTCTACCCAATCAACCTAAAAATTTCTTGTCATTTCCCACTCCTGCCCCATTTTACTACCCTTTTTTCTTTTCTTCCTACCGACATCATTATTATCTTCATTGCTAGCATTTTCATCCAACTGGTTCTGCCTATCCCTTATAACATCTTTTGTCATGCCACCATTGTTATCATCATTTGATGCTTTTTATTTTCATTTAACTCAATGACAACCCTAGCTTGTGGTAGTGGTATTGGTGAGCTACTATGAATGGCTTTTGCACTTGCAATTGCAGAAGTTGATGGAGCTGAAACATTGCCAACTCTAAAGAAAGCCTTTATGGTAGTATCTTTAAGTTTTGGGCACTTCGATGGCCTCCCAGATCCTTCACTTCCCTAGGAGTCTTACCCTATCCTTCATTACCCTAACAATCAGGAGTCTTACCCTTGTCTAGCTTTCCAATCCCTTCACTACCCTGAGCACAGTGAGAAGTCTGATTCTCAAGTTAAACCTCCCCTGACATCTCAATCCCTTCAGTAGCCTGATGATACTCAGGATAGTCACCCTTATCTAAAATTTTGACCTCTCACTAGTCACTAGGAAATTAATAGCAATACTATGAAATGTGAACAAATAATTGCTTACCTTGTGGCTTGGTCCAGCTTCCTCTGAATTCTGGTTCTCTGAAATGTCGAAAGTGAATCCTTTATTTACTGTTGCAAGATTGCTATTTGTAAATCTGGCCCTCCAAAATTTTCTAAGGCGACACGAAAACTAAAAGACTAACAAATTTAATATTATTTTATATCAATCCATGATTCAAATTTCCATTTTTTTAATTCCTGTGCTTTTGGCAAAAATTGGCCAACCTAGATGTAGGAATTAACAAAACGTTGGCAAACTATGGTCGTGGTCAATATAACAATAAATTAACGGTTGGTGAAATAGTCCGTGGTCAATATAAAAAATAATTAACGGTTGGCGAAATAGACTGTGGTCAATATAACAAATAATTAATGGTTGGTGAAATAGATCGTGATATATAAAATAATTAATTAATGGGTTCGATATTTTAGATTTTATATGCAATTCATAATTAATACCCTTGGCGAATAAGAGACCATTAAAATAACCACGTCAAATTGGTTAAAGGAGAATATATTGGTCAACCTCGTCAAACAAAAAATCTTATTGGATTTTCCAATGAAATTTAACCATTACCGTGTCAAGATTGGGTGATTTGGGCCATCGTATAACGTGCGTAATTCACCAATTTTGCTAAAGATATTGCCTAGAATTTGTCAAAAGGTGAATATTTGCCACTAAAAATTATGTTGATATCTTGTGTGTGATGAAAATGTGTCACACTTCTATGAATCATTCCATCCAAGGTTTCTCAAGAATGAGGCCTCAAATATCGACTCATAGCTCCCTAGTCATGGATTGCAAAGGTGTGTGATGAAGGCCCTCAGATTGAACTAGTTGTGCCCATGCAAGTACACCATGAAATGAGAGATTCAATGCATGCAAATGAAATCTATTCTATATGATTGCAATGCATAAAAGGAAATTAATCTAAATGATAACAATGCATGATTATTCTATGAAAGGAAATACAAATGCAAGGTTAATCTATGAAAGGAAACATGAATCTAATGTACATGAATAGCCATGGATGCAAGAAGAAGAAGACAAGAAGAGAGAAGTTGTAATATCCAAGCTTGAGTGCTCAAATCCTCCTCCAAAAATTGCTTTCCAAACCTGCAGCATAACAATACCTAAAAATTCTATATGAAAATGAGAAGGAGACGTTTCCTTATATAGGAAAGTGAACAGTTGAGATTAAGAGGCAAAAAGCCCACCACTTAGAAAGATGTGAAGAAAAAAGGAACTTTATTTATTTTTATTTAATTTATTTCTTTTTTCATCAAATAAAGTGCTTTAGTGGGGATTTTTATTTATTTAATTAAAAGAGGGGTTTTCTTTTAATTAAATAAATTAGAAGAATTTTATTTAATTAAATGGGAGGAATTTAATTTAATTAAATAAGATGAATTTTATTTAATTAAA
>MU224447.1:537055-576050 GCA_018584345.1 Thuja plicata
TCTTGATATTTTCCAATTCCAAGATTTTCATATTGGCTTGCATGAGTTCTTCATCCAACTATTTGTTTTCTTTGTTCTTCTCTTCAATAGTTGTTAAGCTATCAGTTAACTGATCATTCAATTCTTCCATCTTATCTTTTAGAGACATGTTATCTTCATTCAGTTTCAAATCATTGGTGGAGCAATCTTTTAGTTCTTTCCTTAGTTTCTTGATAAGCATTTGTGAGCCATCAAATTTTAGTTTAAGCTCTTCATTTTCTTTCTCAGATCTATCTAGATCTTCAAGGGCTGCTTCAATATTCTTTTTCAAATGTTTGACTTCTACTAAATCCATGATCTCCTCAATTGGTTAAAATTTTCTCTCTGAGGACCAAGCTCTGATACCAATTGTTGTAAACACTGAGAGGAGGGGGGGTGAATAAGTGTTTAGCTAATTATTCAAATTCAGCAACTTAAACATAAATAAAATATACATCCAATGAAGCTTGACACAAGAACACATAACACTTGATATGATTACGGGGAAACCTTGATTAGAGGAAAACCCCAGTGGGAATTAGTACCCACAAATATTGTACTAGTATAATGAACCTGTTAAAGTTCCTTTGCCCTGTTAGAAGTAGTCTTTAGAATGCGAGTACAATGACCTGGTTAAGTGTCTGACCCTATTAGGATTCTTTTACAAACAACCATGTTAGGGGTGAGGAATCATTGTCCAAGAGCTCACTTCTCAAAGATAAAGAAGGCTACAACCTCCTGAGAATAGATATGCACTATATCTAAAAGTGAACTGATGTATGTGACACAGATGTCTGATCAGTCCTAGTTATGCACTTATGCTCTTAACTTATTTAAGGGCTCTATCTCATACTGATATCTTCATACTGCTCTGCTATACATCTTATCTGACTATTTTGACGACACTTCAAATGTATCTTTGTATTACATATATATATCTTTATGCCTGAATAGACGCGACTACAAACAAGACCTTAGTTGGCCCAAAAACATAATACACAACGCTTTCAAAAAAATTGGCTTAAGCGTGTTTACAAAAATTTTTAATATATGATTAAAAAATTAATATAATAGGTGCTTAGCCTTTACATAACAAAAGATTACATGCTAATCAAAACAATGAAGTCGGCTTCATACTCTGTATTTTGGACTGCTGGTGTACTTATTCTTTCTATAACTTGTATGTACTTCCATTTTGTACTATGTGTGTATAGGGTAAGCATAATAACATACCATAGAGATTAAGTCTGAATGTGCATATCCTGATGTGGTCATACACGCATGCATTGATGCCCTGATCGACTACAAGTCACTGTTCTATTCTATCTTCTACACTTAGTCAATTTTCACTTCATAGTTTACTGTCAAAACTTCATATGAATTTGTTTCCATAATGACAACACAAAATAAGCCATATACTCCCTAGGGTTCAACATGCCAACAAGTTTGTAGGCACACAAGATCACTATTTTTAGCAGCATGATGATAGATTTGATCTTAGTTCCATTCCTTCTTTTGTTCCTCACTCTTTGTTTGCAGGTGTGAAAGGTAAGAGGACATAATTGGAGGTTTAACAAAGGGCTCACAAGGTGAAGAAGAGAGGACCACCTATAAGAAAGATGGAAGGCACAAAGACACAATTCCTTAGTTCTTGGGACAAGAACTTTTTCCAAGGTGGGGTGTATGGTGTAGGAGCACCTATGAATTCACCTAAGGTCACCATGGATCCAAACAAAGGAAAAGGTTTAAAGTCATCCCTAAATGTAAATTGGGGTGTGTTAGAATCAATAATGACAATTTGTAATAAAGAATGCAATGAAATGTTGTCAAGTCCTATTTGTCCAAGAAGAGGAGTAGGACACCAAAATATTGTAAGTTGGGTCAATATTGAAAAAGGGTCTAATTAGGATTTAGAAAGTATCTAAGGGATTCAAATAGACCCTAAGAGTTAAATTAAATAAGTTAGAATACTTTTATTTCAATAAATTGTAAGTTAAGAATTCAAATATTTGAATCTTAACAGTTACTTGAGTTTAGGAGGGAAATGAGTTTTTTAGTGACTAAATATGATTGTAATCAAACCAAAATGAATTGATTTTGTTGATATGGTTACTAGGGATCATATATTATTGGCCTATGGTAGGCAAAACACATAGTACGACCTAGTACAGAGATTGTATGGATTGCACAAGTTTGAAGCAATAAAGTGGTAGTGCAAATTTCTTGATTTATGAATGTTGTAATGAGTATAATTCATTTAATAGACATCAATGTGTGTTTTATAATCTCTTTAAATACATTTTCAATCCATTTAAATTAATTTTGCATTGAAAGTCTCAGATTGTACTGTAACAGAGCATAGTTTTGTATTGTTTTAGGAGAATGGATTGAGATTCATCCCATTTTTGTAACCACTTTAACTTAGGGATGAATCAAACATTTGTATCATATATATATAACACTAAATATGCAAGAAAATCCATCAGATGTTGCAGAAGATCTCCATTTGGTGTTTGTTGCAAGGTTAAGGAGCATGGAAATGCTTGGAATGCTATAGCAGCAACGTATAGGACCTCATTAGGGTTATATTTTATGTTTGGAAGCACTTATTTATGTTGAAATCATGGTGAATCAACCTCTGGTTGGTTGAGATTTTGCTTGGAGAGTCCAGATAGAAGAAGCCCTAGTTTTGGAGGGTTTGGGAAGCCTAATTTGGGGATTTTGATGTTCCCAAGGGTCTGAGACTAATTCCATTTATATTTAAGTGTTTTAGGACATAATTAACCACTTTTCAAGATTTGGAGTCTTTTGGTTAAGTTTATGATATAGTTCCTTTGTAAAAGTGCCCATTTTTATGCATTTTTTGGGTCCCAAAGTTGTAATAGCAGGGTATGGTCCTAAATAACCTACCTCTTGCTTTATAGATGTTGTAAAACTTGATAAAAGGTATCTGAAAACATTTTTCCAATTCATTTAGATTTTTTTGGAGTTATGGGCTCTGGAAGGTCGTTGTTGTCCTAATGCAATATAATTAGGCCTCTTGGCAGAGTTCAAGTCCTTTGTGCATAACCCATAGAATTTGACTTCATAGCTAGTGTATTCCTTCTCAATTTGGTTGAATTTTGTCTCTTGTGGCTTGGTAAGGGTTGGGTTGAAATCTCCTTTTGAGTTATTTTGGAAGGGTGTCTTTGAACCTTGTTTTTCCCTTATATGTTCAATCCTTCCATTTTTTCACTAAGCCCACTACCCTATCCTCTGCACCACCTATCTTCTGAAGATTTGGATCCAAGAAGCATTTTTTTAACATGAGGTTGCGTGGTTTGGCTTACACCTCATGCTCATGTGGGTCCTTTGCCAAGGGTGAGTACTTTTTCCCACTTAGGCAGGCCCATGTAAAACGTATGCATAAAATAAATAGAATAGCTACGAGGGTATAGATTTCTAATTTTCCCTCAAAGGGGAAAAGAGTATAATTTCCTTCAAAAAATTGTTATTCTCAGATGCGCCAAATAGTTGTTCATTTTCAAAAGTTTTGCATGCGAGGTTCCTAGAAAATTATTAATGAAAAACACAAAGTTCAGTCATTTCTCCTTAGGTGACCTGCATGAAATACATCAGTAGTCTCAATTTTTATCTCTCTAACACATGTCCTGCATAAAATGTCTAGATGTTTTTCAATTTTCTTCGACGAAAAAAGATGCACAGATACGTTAAGCTGTAGAAAATCTAGAGAGACAGAAAGCAATCAACTTATCAACATCAACAAGGTAAAATCGAATCATAAAATAGTAAAAAAACTTGTTTCTTTGCCAAAAACCAGTGTAGATTCTTGTACAAAAAATCTATAGGCACTGATACAAAAATGTACACACTGACATATGAGCATTCATTTCCACTCATACTGATCTATGAGAATGATCGTACAAGAAAACATAATCATAGTACGGAAAGAATTCTGAGACTTGCAAAATGAACTCAAAATGTGAGGTTGGAAATGGCTGAAGCCCCACGGTGGGCACCAGAAATGTGTGCAAAAATGTGACTAAGCTAGATAGTAAAAACACTTCAATGAATCATTGTGCGATTGATTTAAACAAATTAAACTAATGAAACAAAAGTCAATCAACGTGACTCATTTCTTTCTAGTAAATAGGAGTATAAATTTTTCTCTCAGATCATCACAAAACCCAATGATTATAGCCTCTATCTAAATGACATATTTTGAAATCCAAAGCTAAATGAAATGTAAGTTCATCCAAATTAATCCAAAATTAATCTATTATTGATCAAATAAAAGTAAGATTCCTATGATTTAATTATGCAAATGCAAGTAAACTAAATGAACTATGAATATGATAAGAAATTAGCAATAATCTATCACCAACTCAACAATATTTTTCTACTTCATGATTCTCTCTTTTTAGAAGAATAGATGCCTGATTATATAGAGATCCTCTCAAAAATGGATGGACGAGGTCAATTAATGATTGACGATTGAGATTGATCCCAGACTAGCACAATCCATGTGCAACTGGTTTGATTGGTCAAGACATAAAATTGAAGAATCAGTTAACTCCAATGATTAAGCAGTCATTTTGGAAGTTGCTAAATTGAATGACGAGTTAACATAATTGAATGAATAGTTAATTGATTTGATTAAAAATTAAAAGAGGAGATAAAGTTTAGTTAACTAAATTGATTTGGTTTGTTTCCAAAATGATAATCAGTTGACTGAACTAAACTGATTTGATCAATTTTTTTGGATTATTTAAATGATTTAATGCATTTTCCTCCAAATTGTGATGATATAATTAATTTAATCCCTTATGTGATTAATTGACAATTCTTATTTATTTAATCAATATCCTAAGACATTAATTAAGTAAATAGTATTAGGTTGATTTAATTGTCAACAACATTAGGATTTAGGAAATAATTAATTAAATAGGATCAAGTGTGATGATTGAATGGGACCTAGAGTTTAGGTCAAATCATATTGGTATGTTGAATTGCCTTAGATTAGTACTTAGAGGATTTAATCAATATTAGGGTTTTCTTGATGAATAGTCAAGATTAGAGGTTTAGGGTTTTGTAGACTATTGTTGGTTGATTATAATTAGCACATAAATTAGTGTCTAAATTAGCAATATGTATTATAAAGGACCCAAAACTATCCTTATGTATGCATGCATCACACAGGATCCAAAATTTATGTAGAATTACTCTTGGAACTACTCCCAAAATGTCCATATTCATGCAAAAAAGAAAACCCCTCATAGACTATCAAAAACTATATACATTCAATGTTCCTGCAGCCATTGAAACTTTTTTGTGAGTGTTCTTGCAGCCATTGGAACTCTGTTATGTGATTGTTCTTTCTCCTTATAACATCCATGTTCTATCAAATTTGACATTAATATAAATTTATGAACCCTATAAACCTTCATTGAATTGGAAGAGATAACTGAATGTCCCTTTGTTTTAGATATGTCAATTCTTATTTTTCCCTCTAAATTAATAAGATTATATTGCTCGTGTACTTTCCTCACAAACTACAATGAGGATATATAACTTTACTATTGTCTACTAATTTTTTTCCCACTTCTTCCCCTGAGCATAAAAATTTCAGAGATGTCTACCCTCAATAAGGTTTTATTGACCTTTGTTGTCAATGAACAAAAGACGTTCCTTCAAATGAAAATTTGATGAGGCCTGGAATTTGTGCTACTTTCCTTGTAAATTTTAATGAACTTTGAAGCAATAATTATTTTTAAAAATTGGAACTATAAAATCCTTGTTTGTTTCATTAGCATTCCCCCTGGCTACATGAACTTAAGTGAAAGATCTACCTCAAAACTCTCTCCAATTATCACTACAACAAAATTGACAATTAGCACCTAAAATAGCACTGAATTTTTGTCTATTTTGCACCTAAACTTAGTGCCTAAAAGATCACCTTTGTGTTGTAGAAAAAGTCGGAGCAAAAGTGCCTCCATCCTTTAGCGTTGGTTTTTGCGTCATCTTTTGCAGTCTATTATGTATCCTTAAATTTATAAAAGCTTACTTGACATTTTTGACCCTCATTATTACTAGCAATGAACACATTAAAGTCAAGATGACGTTTGAGACACTTGTAGCATTGTATCATTGATTCTGCGTTCTTTGATGTTTACGTTGTGTCCAATACATGTCTTATTAATGTTCCTACTGTTTTCATGTATCACTGATCTTGAACGTCATCTGACTGCTATTATTGCAAAAAAAATTGGTCTCATAATCATTATCTTTGTTCCACCTTGTGCCATTAGTATCATTAAATCACTATTATAGTTCTAAAACTGTGATGCAACTAAATGATCAATTAATATTTAATTAAGTATTTCTTATGAACACTTAATTATTATTTACAATTTAATATCATGCAAAAAATAAAATAACTACTAATCTCAATTTGACTCTTCGAGTATAAAAACCTTCTAGCTCCCTTATTTATTTGATTTATGAATAAATTAATAGCAATATTTATTACAATAATATTTGAAAAATTAATTCAACAAATGTCACTAAGTAGTTTATCAAATTAATACAGAAATTTATCACAAGTGGTTTACTAATTTATCACAAGTAGTTTACTAATTAATCACAAATACTTTATTAAATTACCACTTAACCAATATTAAATTGTAATTAAAATAATACAAAAAGAAAACATAACACTCATATTTTATCAAAAATAATATTTATTAAACAATTAAATATTATCATTTATTAAATATATTTCAAACAATATTTACTAAATAACAAGATTAATTCATCAATTATTTGCTTCTGGATTTGATTGTGTAAATGTTTTTAGCATCTAAAAATGCTTACACAATCAAATCTAGAAGCAAACAATTGATGATTGTGGAAATCTGATAATGTTGAAGATTAATTCGTTAATAAATATTACAAAAAGGAAATAACTCTCCTACAAATGAGCCTTCAACTCATTCTTATGCTTTTCACATCCAGCTGCATTTTGGGGAGCAATAAATCCTGGGTTAGATGTAGTCAATTAGGCTTGTTTTGAGACCCCCAAGTAGTTGTAAATAGGCAAAATAGTGACCAAAAAGTCATGCCCAATCAATATCATCACAAAGACCCCTACTAAATGCAGTTTTATCCCTCAACAAAACTCATAAAGGCCTCTGAACAGTAATAACTTCCAGAAAACTTTAGCAACTGTATCATTATAACTCTTGCATTTTTCATAACTCCGTAAAATATCTATTTGACCTTTTTAAAGGTAAGAATAAAATATCTACTTTGCACCATATTTAATAATATTAAACCATTTATAGTTAATTACTTTAATAAATATTGGTTAAATTAATATTATTAAGCAATAATTAAAGTGCTTGATAATAATATTAATATAATAAATATTTATTAAAATTACAATTATAAATTATTTTAATAATATTAATAAATTATTTAAAATGCAAAGTAAATATTTATATAAATTTTTATTATAAAAACCCAACACCATATATTGCAAATTTAATAATATCAATACAAAAAATATTTATAATTTCATCTTTTTGTCTTGTTATTATTAATTTTGAAAAAACGCAAAACAAAATATAGGAAAATTATAAGTGATAAACATAATCACTTAATAAAACTTCTAAGAAATACCTTCTCATGGGGTATTTGGTGTTGATATTTAGGTTATACAAAACCTAAAAACAACTTTCCTTCTTCATTTTCATTTTTTTATCTTCAATTTCACACTTTTCCCTCTACTGCTCTAGGTGCCTCCATGCTAGGGATCGAATGAAATTTTGAGGGCTTTGAAGGATTATTGATGGATTTTACTAGATATTTGCCTGAATATTTCTCACATTCTTCAAGTATGTTATTGTTTAAGCATCCACATGAGCTCGTTTTCTTTCTTTGTATCTCTAAAAATGAATCTCTTGGTGTTTTTAAAAACTTCTTACTCAAGCCCTGCACTGTATTTGCAAAGAAATACAAGGAGAAACTCTTTGTTTTCTATGTATTACATGTTGTTACTCATGATCTAGACTTATTGCTTTCATCTGAGTTTTTCTCTTGTTGTGTACATTCCATATTTATGCTCTATAACTCCAAATCTAGCCGTGACTCCCTATGTTCTCTGCTTCACTATCTCTACATTCTTCAAATGTTCCTTTTGAGCTCCATTACTCAGAAAAATTTAAAAATGGTTTCATATTCTGGTTAAATTCTTTATAATTTTTTATATTTTTTGGCTCGAATGAGGGCTCTTGTTGTTTCTGGCCTCCATGTATTTAAAAAATACCTTCTTTAATGGTTGTAGCAAATATACATTGTGCACTTCCTGTAGCTGATTATTTGGGGTTTTTGAAAGATAGAAAATGGTGTATTTTTATTTCCTATGTCTATCTGCAAATCATTGTGTTGTTAAAAAAAATATTTCTTTGTTGAAAACCCATCAACATTTCCTTGTTCATTTTGTCACTATGTTCACCATGACTTCTATATACTCAAAAAGCTGAGATGATATTTGTGTGCTACATTACTGGCTTTGGAAGTATTTTATGACAACTTACATGCTTGTCATTTTGTTCATGTTGAAATAATTAATTGACTTATGACTGATGTTGTCCTACCTAATAAAAATGGCTATCCTTTCATCTCACATTCATCATCTTTGGAATTTGTTTGATATGATTGGAATCTTCATACATTATCATTGATTTATCCTTTTGAATATTAGATATCTCTTTGTCACTGTATCTACTTTGTCACTTATAACACTGGTCACAATGGTAGTCCCTCTTAATTTTGAGTATCTTTGTGCATCATATGATATGACATGACTGATTTTAAAAACAACAAAAGAAAACATAAAGAATGACCACCCATGAAACAACCTGGACACCTCTTCTCCTTGAAGATAGTTGTTTTCTACCCACTATTTAATGTCTTTGACAACTTCCCGATATCATATTGAGACCACTCCAACTTATAATAGGAATTTCATTGCTTGATATATGCATGGTATATTTATTTTATCATTGCATGTATCTCCATCATTATTCATTGTCTCTTTTGATAAATGATTCGAGCAACAACTATTGTTGTTCCTTTCTTTAACATTGTTAAATACTTGTTCCAAATAAATAGCATAACTCTTGTCACTCATATTTTGATATCTTTTATGACTGTTAACAACAATAAATTATAGATGAAACCTCCCTTATTGCTCACTCATCTTTCCTACCTACTTTCTTTGGTTTCATGACTATTCCCATAGACCTTCTGTTATACCCACCATAAATAGAAATTTGGCATTCTCTTATTACAACTGTTCTGTTTAAGTAAAAATAGGTTTTAGAAGGACCTAAAACCTTTAAACAAAGTTATACAAATATTCAATGAAATTATAGCAACATCTGTGTCGAGGCACCAAAAAAGACAACACCTAATTCAACATCTTATTACAACTGTTGATCCATGATTAATGTTGATTTGCTATGGTGCAGGAGAACCTAATTCAAAAAAATTATTTTAACATGTAATAGGGGTCTAGTGTCATGGACATGGTCATTTTAATGTAATAAGGTCTTTTTCCATGTTTTATTTTTTTAGTGTCATGTTAAAAAAAATGTCAAATGTTGTCATCAAAATTGTAAAAGTTACTTGTCAAGTTTGAAACTTCTTGGAAGGTGAAAGGTCATTGAGCTCAAATTTTGTATGACCTTTGGATTTTAGTTTTTAAAAATTTTAAAAATCCCCATTTTGTTCTAATTATGGGATTTGATGGTTAATTTTAAGATAAATTAATAAGAATCCAAATACTACTTTTTTGCAATTCCATTATTTTCTAATTTTTTCTGTTACAGTCACTTTGTATGTATGGTGTAGACTAGTATAGACACATGAGTGCATGAGACCATACCAAAATTAAATATATATTATTCTAGTTTCATTTGGTTCAAGTTTGAGTTAATTTCCTGTAGAAATGAATGAGTTATGTCCATTTTAGTGACAACACCCTATTCAAAGATGTTTTCCAGAACTTGCAGTCAAAGAAAATAGAGGTACAACTATATACGGACTAGTAAGACCCTATAAATTGGTGAGAAGTAAGATATTTATGTCACAAAAAAAAAATATTATTTCCTTAAAAATTCATTTTGAGGTTTAAGAGGTCAACTAACTCAATTTCAAAAAAAAATCGTATGGATGAGGGTGTTGAGTGTTTTGACAATAAATTGTTTATTGGAGCACCTTTCACCATTGGAATCTTTATACATATATTTTATTGAAGGTTTAGGGATTTTATTTCATAATTTTTTTAAGGTTTTAGAGGCTCTTTGGTTGCATAATTCTACCAAGAGATACGACTGTTACATTGTGATGTAGTTAGATTCTTACAAGCATAACAAAAAAAATCAAAGGAAAGAAAAGACACAAAAATTTTAGAATTCAAAATATTATTCCTTCTTCTTCCAACTACTTTGATGCTAAAATGATAGGAAACACTAATTTAAGTTTTGTATCATTTTAAACTAATGCAAGCTAGCATTTGTAGTGGTCTTCTTTATGTTGCATATGAATGTTTATGTATTTGATGAAGGATCTTTAAGTATATGTGTTTACTTTATATCATACCTTTGTTGCAACTTCTTGTTTCTTGGTTTAGTGGCCACATACGACTCTATTAGCCAATAATCATCTTTTCTTGACATATTTTGGGCCACAATGTAGCAATATGGTGACACGTGTATGTTGGTGATGCAAAGGTAACCTTGACAGTTATTAATAACATTGGCACATCATCACATGGTTATATAAAGGTTAATGAGGTTTGTTGAAATTGTGCAAGATAATGCCACGTGTTTCAAGTATAATGATCGATGGTTTCCACTACTTCTCCAAAGCTAGAGGTTATGATCCATGGTACTTGGCAGAGGTGCGCTAATAACTATTTGACAGTTATTGTGAGTTCGTAGGTTTTATTTACCTTAGAATTTCTTGTATGCGATCATATGAAGATGTTTGAGATGACTGCTAGTGTGAGATTGCAGGTTAGTAATGTAGTTTCATTTGAAGGTTTTTATCATGCAATGAATGTTACGGCTTGGTGCAAGTTTGCAAGGTATTATACAGGTTATGATTTTATGATGTGAAGTAGCACTAAGTTGTCATATTGACTTTGTTGACATATGACTTAGGTTGAAAGGTGATAAACAGGGTATGGACCAAGATGTTGGTGACATGATAGCATTATTTCAAAAAAAAATTAAACTATTGAAGTATTATGGGCTCCAACTTGATGATTTGATTCTTTTATTCCACGGGTACTTTGAGTTATTTTGCATGCATGAAATTAATGTCGAGTTGATGGACAGATGATTTGTACATGAAAAAATCTATAAAGCTACATGTGAAGCCATTATTTGCATATAAAATATTGAGTCTTATGTTTTTGTGTGATGACGAAGGAGTGTATGGTTTGGGAATTCATTGTATTCAGAGAAGTGTGTGTTTTTGAGGATTTTCTGCTTGGTGATTGAAATTGTTATTTTGCAGAGATGGCGGGAACCAAGTACTTTCACCCAATCAGCAGTTGTGGGAAAACATAAGAAAGATAAATTTTTTGAGGAATGGGTGCAATTTCTTCCTGGTACATCAAAAGCATTAACAAAAAATAAGAAGGCATGGAGGGATACAATTTTTCAATGCAAGAACCCAGATACTCCTGGTTCCACTGGTTCTTCTTTATAATTATTCTGTTTCAATAACAGAGTGAGGGAAGTCCATGTGTGTAACCCTTGGGTTCTAAATATGGAAAAATTGATTGTCCCTTATGTTTTTGTGGATGTTGACCTAGTTAAAGCATTAGAAAAAAATTATTGTCCACTCACCAAGTGTATCAAAAGGAGGGACAAGTATACATTGGTCAAAATTGATAGAGTTAGCTTTGTGGAGGCGTTAGGTATCTATAGAGCTATGAGTTTTGATATAGACATAGATGAAGAAAGCAGACAATATCACTTGCATAAAGGTGTCTTGAAAAGGAATGCAATTCCTAAATTTATGTTGAGAGATGGGAGGAAGACACCACCGATTCAAGATAATGTTAATGAACCATATGATTTGGATACCTTCCATAATTATTTCAAGTACAATGTGTATGGTTTTTGTAAGGTTTTGGGAATGAATGGAGGAAGAACAGTGATAGGAGATATTTTGATGTTAGCTATGGACATTTAACACCTACATCTGAATAAAGAGTATGATTATGTGGTCTTCATTATAAATAGAATTCATAATGATCTAGTTTCTATTCAGAGAAATCCTTCTACAATGAATTTTAAACATTACTCAATCTTGATGCATATCATTATTTATTACAATGTTGATTATATGGATAAGGATTTGGTACTAATGAAGGAATACATGGGCATGCAGATGTATGTACAACTCTGGACAAGGGTATGGGAAAGGACTACTTCTTCATCTTCTTTCTTATATTTTGAAAATTGGATTGTGTTTCCTCTTAGGAATATGTTAGGTGCAAAAAAGGATAGGATTTCCCGTAGACCCTAGAAGAATAATTAGACCTTTGCATTCTAACAGTGAGGGGCCCATTAGGCATAACTAGGGAGAAGCATTTTTGTTTGAAAATTTTAATATCATTAGAGATTTTGGTTCTCCTCAACCACCTCATATCTTTCCAAAATATGTCCCTGTCAGGGTGGATATAATTAAATTCATTTGGAAATTGATCTTAGTTGATAAGAAATATTTAGGTCCTAAGATGAAGAAAGATACTTTCTTACATAGATTGTGGGTGGTAGGTGATTTTACAAAAGGTAAAGGGGCCTTGGATTCTATGAATGATTTTATGAGACATTATATAGTATCTACTGCCAAATTGAGATTGTGTGATCCTGAGGGATTCAAGAGATACACTTTGAAGGAAATGGCAGGTGTTTCTTTTTAAGTTCATGAGCCTTTACCTGAGGAGGATATCATAAGGAATATAGTTTCCACTAATTAATTTATTGAGAAGAGGAGGAGGTGGAATTTTATTCAAAGATTTGAGAGGGAACTAAAGGAATTTGATCCTTCTTTCCCTGGTTTTTACCATGAACTTAGGTATTGTGATAGGTTAAAGACTTTGATGGAAAAGTATGATGAAAATATGGAGAGATTCCCGAGGTTCCTACTAGAGCTGAGGTCAAGATTAATCCTAAGGATGTAGAATCATTAGATGGAGATGTGCCTCTAGAAAATGAGTATGTTGAGATTGTGGAGGAAGGTGATTAGGTTGACTCTTCACAAAGGCCAGAAACTAAAAGGCAGAAAGCTGCAATTGTAGCCAGGATAATGAAGGATTTTTCCAAGGTAGTAGTCACTTAGAGAGGGCCTTATTTCCATGAGTTGAGACAAACATCAAGAGATTATTAAAGAGACAAACATCAAGAGATTCTCAAAGAGACAAACATCGAGAGATGCTCAAAATCCATCTGAAGGTGAGGAAATTGGAGAGTCAAATTTAGCATTAGTTTCTCAAATAGATGATAGGATATTTATTTCTAATATGTTTCTACAAGATGATAATTTCATCCAAGTTGAATAATTCAAAATATTTTTATTCAAATTGAAATAAAAAGAATTGAAGTTAAAATTGAGGCCAGAGGATGATACTGATGAAAAGAAATAAGAGTTAGTGGTTGCATTGCAACAATATGATCCTGATAATCATGCACTAACTATGGGATGGGAAAGGGATATTGTGAAGAAAAGTGGAATTCTTATGATGCCTGGTTGGGATATGCAGTCCGCTTTTATAATTGATCAAATAAGAAGACATTTTGGTCTAATTTTCAGATCTGAAGTTGAAATTGGTGAATTTATCAAAGGACTTGATTTTGATCTGAAAAGTAAAACACTCGATATTTGGTCACTTGCACATGCTACACAGAATTCATGACTCATTGATGTGAAAGATAGAAGACAAGGTGACATGCTGATCTGGAACATTCAAAATGTGAGTAATAGAGAGAATTCTGACCTTTTAACTCATGTTTCATTGATGAATCAAGCCAAAGTTGAATATTTAGAGAGGAGATATGCAAAAACATATGGTAGTATGATAATAATTTCAAAGGACTATGAAGGATATCTTATGCTAAATAGTAAGATTGGAGAGAGAATTGTTGAGCTGGCTAAAATGTTAGCTAATGTGTCAGTGCCTTCTACTTGTGAAATTGTGGATTCTTCAGATGAGACTATTGGTGAATTTGTTCCATCTATTTTTGATGTTGTTTTTTATGTTCCTGGTATAAATGGTGAAAAGTTGAATGTTTATGTTGGTAGAATAGAGAGATTAGACATAGAAAACAATACTTTGAGAGTCAAAGTATTACTGGAGACTCTAAAACATAGGATAGACATTTTAAAAATTAAATTGGATGTTATCCATGGTTCCCATGTATCTTTTCAAGTTTATAAAGGGAAATGTGCAGAGGAAATTGCATTTTTAAATCTTTTTTTATATTATGGTCAGGAAGAAATTTATTAATGGATAATCTTGCAGCTATTGTAATCTATAGGCTTGACTTACATGATAAGATTGCAGAGACAAAGGAAATGGTTAGTACAGTAAACACATTGGTTACATTCTTCAGGGGTAAAGATCAAATAATCAAAGGCAAGTTGCAATTATTTTTTGAGTCATACAATGCTTATGCCCCTAGCATTTCTGATAAGGAGGAAAATTGAAGGATGTTTCTACATGGAAGAAAGAATTTGATTTAATTGTTGATAGTGTAGAAATATTGTTACATCTGACAAATGATATTGATATAGCTAGTTTTAACGAGGTTGATGATAATTTGTTTAGATATGAGGCAAACATGGTGAAATATATTGTTGATGCAAGGAAAATTAATGATGCTCATTGGACTAATGTTGTTACACAACTAGATGCAATTAATAAATTTAGTTGGCCAACAAAGTGAGAAGTGTTTATGTGGGAGGAAAAAATTAATCAAAGAAATCCGATTTGATGGTTTTGTTGCAAGTTTTTGTATTTTTGTGTTTTGATTCATGAAAGGTCATTTGATCAAGCAAGAGGAAGGACAATAATCTTTATTTAAGCACCTTGAGTTATCTATTGATGTTGTGGGTGACTTTGATTATACATATAGGGTTGTACCTAATTATTTTTAGAGGGATGTGTCGAGCGTCATGAATCATGATGCAGTAACAGTTTTCCTGTGATCTTTTCCAATTTTGGTGTTGTTTCATATTTGATAATGTCATTGAGAAATTATAAGTTTTGTTCCCTAAGTGATCTGTAGCTTGTCACAATCCTTTTTCTATAAAAGGATTTCCAAGATCACTTAGGAAGGGCTGAGAAATTTTGTTTTGAAATCATATGTGTTGGGTTCAATCTCCATTAGGTTTAAGAGATGTCATGAGTCCTTTAAAACCTTTTTACAATGCAATCAAAAAGTTTAGTATTGGAGTCTTAGTTCTATTGAGTCTTATTTTAATGAGAGAATCAATGTATGAAGACAATGATTATGAAGTCAATGAAATATAATCTAGATTTGGTGCTCTCATCTGTGTTGGTTTTATGAGTTGTGAATTTAATAATTCAAAGATTTTATTCAATTCATTGCTTGTCTTTTTTTAGTTCTTTGTTATTTTTAACTTCCACAATAGTTTAAGATGAAAATCAATATTTATTTGACATTTTCCTAATAAGAATGCAATATGCATGTGTTTTAGGTTCTGAATTGCCTCTGAATTTGCTGCAGAGGGCTGCTAATTTCAAATTCATTGCATTAAACTCTGAATTCCTTTTCCCATATCTTCAAAATTCTCCAAGTCATATCCAAACAAGCTTTATCTCCCATGAAATTTCTTCAATAATTGTCCATGAGAATAACAAATGTCAATAATTATGATGAGGATAATAGAATTGAAGCATCAATTCTATAAGAGGGAAAATTTATTACTAGGAGCATTAATGTCTTCAATAGAAGTGTTTTTTTATAAAGAGAAACACTAGGAGTAGAATATTTTAGTGTTTAAACAAGATTTTTAGCAAATGTAAACAATAGTATCACAAAGCAAAAATGTCTATTTAATGTATGCACAACAGATTCTTTGGAAAATGTGATCACTAAAATGGCCATAACTTTTATTCTACTCAATGAAAATTATGAAACAAAAGTAAAATGAAAGAGAATACAATTTACTATCATCCATAACCAAGTTCAAGGAAAAATAGTATCATACAAAGGCATACAATTTGCTTCTACAATCACAGAACCATGTTAAGTAGAGAGTCTTTCATCATGTTAGATGCCTCAAATCCATGAAGCAAGAACCTTGAAAGGTGTTGGGCAAGTGAGTACCCTTAGGAGTGTGTGTTGGAGTAGAATTATCTACATCAATGACAATATTGAAGGAAAGAGGTTGTTTCAGTTCTTCATTATTGAAAAGCAATAGCAGTAATCACATATAATAGGTATACTCAAACATAATATTTTTTAGTTCATCATTATTTTTAACTTCCACAATAGTTTAAGATGAAAATAAACATGAAATGTTTTGAGCCATAACATGTCCAACATATGATTCTTTATATAATACATTTTGACAATTTAACAGAGTCATGTGCAACATTAATGCCATGTATCTATTTAGAAAATAAAGAAAGTTTGAAGGTGCATGTCCTCAAAACATAAAAAAGATATAAAACAACATAAAGTATTAAATAAAATATCATAAAATGGGGCTTGTCAATAATCATCAACATTTTTTAGCAAGATCAAAATCCTGATTGCTCATGTCTACATCTTCTTGAAGATGTGACATGAAATACATTCTCTCTCCTATTTTGTTCATTGGTAATAGGCATAACTTTAGTGGAAAATATTCACCATTTGGCGAATGTCTCATGTCAATGACCCAAGATTTGGAGAATATAATGTGTATATCAGGTTGGTTGTGTTTCCTAAATTTTATAAATATTGGGTTGAATCCCCAAGTCCATCGCCCATTGGTTTATGTATTTTTATCCTTTTCTTTCACAATATTGTCAATAAAAATTGTTGGACACTGTAAATTGAAAAAATTTGTCTACAATTTCCAAAGCTTTTCGTAATGGAAAACCATATTCGCCAATATGTGGTTGACATTTAAGGTTAGGTTACGGGTTACGTGAGATGTGTCTCTATTTTGGAGACTTTCAATGAAACTTTGTCTTTTAAAACTTTGGCCCAAAATAAATTTGACGTGTGTCTCTATTCCGAAGACTTTCAATGAAACTTTGTCTTTTCAAACTTTGGACCGAAATAAATTTTACATGTGGCTTTAGTTGAGGGAATCTTTGTGTCCTTTAAAACCTTGGCCCAAAATAGAATTCCTACCATTGATCTAGGATCATCCAACGATCACAAAAAGTAGGATTAATTCCTATCTGTAGATAGAAAATTAACTCATGACACCTTAATAAAATAAAAGTCAATAATGATGATTTCTAGGTATGTGTACCTACCACCATGATTGTTTTCTATAATGAAATATTCACCAATATTTTATAGAATTTTCATATAATTGAAAAAAAATCGCCAGTACAATTAATATTTTTTCCTTTTAAATTAAAAAATTTCGCTAACAAGATTAATTTTTTCCCCCCAAAATACTATAGGATTCATTAGGATTTTATACCTTTTCCCAGGAGGGGGTTTCTTAAAGTTATCCCTGATTGCTAATCAAAATATCTTCTTCAAAAAGTCCCTCATTGTCTTTATCCACTTCTTCAAATGTTTCTTGCAAAACACATATTGTCCATTAGTCAATACATCGACAACATTGATGAATTTTATTTTCGAATGAGACTATGTTTGAATAACATATGACCAAGTTGGGATTCTTATGTCATCAATCAGAAATGGTTGGTTAATTTCAAGAGGGGAAACATATGTCTCATCTATCTCTGATAAAAATTGTCATGTATTTGCACGTACAAATGCATACTCATCAAATTGTATTATGGATGGTCAGATTCACTTACATTTTAATAATATAAAGACTATTTTCACCAAAATCCACTTGAATAATTTCTTGGATGAATCCATCATAAAATTTCTTCTCAATTTCATGAAGAAATTTGGCACTAACAACACAATCACAATTTGCCTTTCCTTTGTCTTTTTCTTCCACTCTTAAATGACTACCATACACCCACATTCCACCAAGATGTGTACCCCATATATGTGGAGACTTTAAGAGCTCACTTTCCTATGTTGTTATATCTTGACCTTCTTCTTTTGCATCATTGATTGCTTTAGAATCCAATCTTCAATTTTTGGATACAAATCACCTCTAATTAAACTATGAAATCTGCTCTTTTAAGGTCAATGTTGCATCCAAATTTGACTCTCTTCTACATATTTTCTACATAGAATAATGACATACGAATAGTAAGATTAATAATATAAATATGTAAATGCAATTTAGAAAATAAATTATTGCTAATTTTTTGTTAACTGCACCACTTATCGAACGAAGATGTGTTTCAAAGAAAAAAGGCATCTATTTCACTTCTTTCTTGTTATGATAGCTTGAAGCGACATCCATTTCCTTCTAATACTTCTCTTTCAACTCTCTCATCTTCGTCATCATCCCATACGAGTTAATTTGATATTTTTAAAATTCTTAATATATTTTGTGCAAAAACCCATGGCCTCTTCCATTGAATATCCCTTAGACATTATGCCTTCTGGTTTTTCCCTAGTACAGAAAATTATTTTCAAAACCTTCATATATCATTCTATACGATACATCCATCTCATTCTTACTAGGCCACAATGCTCTAGTTCATATTCTAGATGTATCAAAAGAGCATAGAAATGTTAAAGATCACTAGTGGAAATTCTCGTTCCAATAGACAAAGGACTTCAACAACCTCCTCCCTCAAACTATCAAAGTTCAAAGGATCTAATACATGTAAACTCATTCTCTTTAATATTAGGCCTAGCCTTATAATTGCAAATCTTGGCCCATTTTCCAATCTTAATATATTTACCACAATAGGTAAAATATTCTCAATTATGACATGATAGTCATGGGTGTTGAGGCCTCTTAAGCTATTAATATCAGTTTGGCTTTTGATGCTGTAACTTACATATCCAATGGGAAAATGAGTCTGAGACATCAACTATAGGAATTGTGCACATTGTTCCTTTGTCCAGGCATAAGGAGCATTAGGATTTCTATATTTTCATTATAATATTTTTCAACCCAAAGATTTCAATGAATGTTTATCTCTCAAAATTATTCATGTGATGAAATAATATCAAGAGCACCAAAAAGAGTTTCTATAATAGCATAAGCTACATTTTTCTCAGTATGCATAAAGTCAACAGTATGTCTAATAGCTATATCCTTGAAGTATGGAAACTTGTACAATATGCACAATTTTTTTACACCACTTTCAATACATAGATCATACCTACTACCATTAATCCCATCATTTTCAATAAATGACATTATTTTTTGTCCATTATCAATAATATAATCACCTATTTTTAATAATGGTGCTTCTCGATTCTCTTCTTGACCATTAAAACATGTTTTTTCCTTAACGATATGGATGATCCATTTGAAGCTAAGCACGATGTCCATAATAAATACACTTACACAAACTTCTTGAGTTCCTCACAAAATCCTTAAATTTTAAAGTAGGACATCCATGGTATCCATGAGAAAAGAGACCAGACAATCTGCCATATCCAAGAAGGTCATGAATTGTAAACAATAAGGAAGCTCTTAAAGTGAATTTGATTGAATGACCATCTGTTAAAGATTGAATTGCTTCAATTCCTTTCCACAATTACATTATCCATCATATAATGGATTTAGATAAGAATCTATTGTTTTTGAAGTCACACTTTTCTTTGCTGGTAATCAATGATAACATTAAGAAAAATGGTTTATTTGCTAACCATGGAGGCAAGTTATAATTTATTAGAAACACTAGCCAAGTTGAAAATTTATTACTTTGATCTTAGAATGGGTTCACCCCATATAGAGCCAAACCCAACCTTATATTATGAGGATCTTAAGAAAAATCAGGCCATCTATTATCAAATTTCATTCATGTCTTAGAATATGGCATGTGTCATTGCTTCCCATCAGTGCTCTTATTTTGGGAATGTCATTACAAAAGTTCAGCAATGTCTCTATGCCTATACATTCAGATTAATCATGGGATTATCAGAAAGTGGTGAAGAACCTTTCTAGGAACTGCTATACACTAAATTTTGCACCCTTCTAAGAACTTGAGCCTAACAATCTAGTATAACATGGGAATCAATTCTAGGTTGTGGGACCTCTGCTGACAGAAGTGAGACCTCCAATTTCTAGGCTAGTTCCTCTTGGATAATCACCTATTTTTATTATAAACATGGAAAGTAAATTTGGAAGGAAAAAGGATAGAAGGAGAACTGAAGGGAAATACTGAAAAGAAAAACTAGGTGATGCACCAAAGGTAACATGAATCATGAAATAGTGACCAAAAATAGCATGAAATCCTGAATCTAGTAGAACACAACTTCCTGAATAGGATTGCATAAATATTTCATAGAGAGGTTTGAAATGAAAAGAGGCTATTCAAGGATAGAGAAGATTTCACAAACAATAGCATATTTAATGGAATAGACACGAACTATGACCTGCAAACAAACATCCACTCTAGAAAATAGGCATAGGAACGAGACAAGATAACAAGGGATGAAAAAAATCCATAAGATTATCCTTATCAAATCATCCACAATAGAACACAAATATGAAGAAAGAAAGAAGGCTCAAGAACTCCAAGATTTCTCTAATATTAGCCACTATATTATGCTTCAAATAGAATCCCAAAACACATGAGAATCTAAGGGTAGGAAAAATACCACAGAAAGTTCAGCATAAGCCTTAGAAGAATGAGAATTATAGACACATGAAAAGCTTGAGGATAGAGAAAATGTCACAAAAACTTCTTACATAATCTGAACCTATTTACAAAAGAAAAAAAATGACTTATATACAACGTCCCCTAGCACACAAGATCAGGAGTCAATCCATCAATCTGATTAGGGAATAATTAGGGTTACAATAGATTCTCAATAAAAAATTCAAAAACCATAAAATAGTCAATTCTTCTCATCAATGCATTCAAGAAATATATCAAAAGATCAGATATGGCCATGAATGCATCTCCCATCATCATTAATTTGAGCAGAGAAGTCAGCTAATCCATATACTCTATCTGCAACTTGAAAGACCACACCACCACCATGAAAACCTGAGAAATAAAATTTAAATATTTAAATTAAAATACAAACAATCACAGGTGCAATGGAATTCTTGATGAACGACCCAGATTTGAAACTTTACTATCTTTAAAACACGATTGTTGATCTGCCTTAAGCTACCCATGAGCATAGGATCAGATCTATCATGTGGCATGCAAGAACAATGCCTTACTGGTTATCCTTCTTCATCTTTATGATCAAGGCATTACGTCCACCGTCTGATCTTCATGAAATATCTTTATCTTTATTTTACCTTTGGTGCTAACCCTAGGCTGACTTGAACATGTGTCTTTAAGGTGTGATCCCTTAATGAGTATATTTTGAGCACTTTGGCATTAAGGCTCTACGCCCGCTGTAGGATGAAACTAAAAATGATCACATATTAACCTTAGTGCAGACGGGCCCAAGGTTCTGATAACCTGCCACGCGTCTCAATGACGCGTTACCTTGAAGAATAACTATCTAAATATTTGGCGATCAAGGGATCATGCAAACCATTGGATCTTTATTAATTTTTTTGTCTTTACTGCCCTTTCCAACCTAGGACCCATGATTTCATTTGTGCCACATGTCATCATGGATTAATGGCTTGAACATTAGATCTCGATCATCTCAGATTTAAGCCTTTAAGCCGACCGTCCGATCAAACTGAACTTGATCACTCTTTATTATTCCTTCTAAATTTAGCCTGGCCTACCATGGACATGTGTCCTTCTGGCTTAATGGCTTGATGGATAGATTTTGATCAATTTGTCTTTAAGTCATTAAGCCAATCATCTGATCAAACTGAACTTGATCGGTCTTTAAAAAGCCGAAGACCCTTCATAAAGGTGACCCCACCATCTACATGTCACAATGGCTTAATGGCTTGAACATTAGATCTCAATCATCTTGTCTTTAAGCCATAACGTCGACCACGTGATCAAAAGAAACTTGATTGATATTTAACTTATCACTTAAGCTCGGATATGAACCAAACACGCGTCACAAAAGTGTGATTCCTTAATGAATAAAAACCTTCATCTCAGCAATTAAGACATCACATCGACCATCTAATGAAAAGGAACTTGCTAACTCCTAGGGTAAATAAATTAATTTGGGACTTAGAAAAAGGTAACCTACTTAGGAAAAAATAACTTTGGCCCCATTGCGAATAACTTAAAACACATGCAGAAATTAGAACTTAAGTGGTGAAAAAGGTAATGAAAGATTAGAATGGGCCACCAAAGGACTAGGGTTTAAGAAATTTTTCATAGGTTTTACATTTGAAGGGTTTAAAACTAGACCTAGAACATGCAGAGAGCTAGGTAAAGGCCAAGAATTGTGTAGAAACATACAAGCTAGGATCTACCTTAAGAGGAAGCTCATCAAAACTATCAATCAAGAGCTTAGGTTGAGCATCAATCTCCATACAAAAAGAGGAAGCTCATCAAAACTATCAATCAAGAGCTCAAGTTGAGCATCAATCTCCATTTCTTCACCTTGTTGTCCTGACTTGTCAGAGTCATCACTCAACACTACCACCTCTAATTTTCTCTCCTCTTCATCACATGAAGGCTCATCTACCACAATTTCTCACTCTGAAGCTTTACTAGTATCCTTGAAAAGACTTGGCATTTGACAGCCAGGAGGTAGAGTCCATGAGAGTTGCCATGGAAATTCATCATCTTGAAAGACCTGAGGGGTCTCTTGGGATAGACAATTATCTTGAGAAGACTGCCCTTGCAGAGTGGTGGACTAAATTTCCTCAAGTATAGGCTCTTGGAAAGAATACTTCCCCTTAAAACTTGGGATGTGAAATTGAGAGTGCCTAGAGGTAGTCTTAGGGGAAGACTCTTTTTAAAGCTTGGAAAATTAAAGACCATGTCTGACATATGTTTCTCACTTGCAACCGATTTTGTCTCAATATAACCCTCAGGCTATTGTTGACCACAATAAGGATGCAATTTCTCTATAACAGGTTCGTGAGCTCAAAGGATGTCACTAAAGCTTGGAAAGAACACTCTATAGGTTCTTCATGTGTAGGATCTTGGAACATGGGAGTAATCCATCTTGGAATTCTAACCTCATGATATTTAGGAGACTCACCTTGCCCAAAAGACTTGAATCTTGGAACCTTACACTCAAGAGCCTTCTGTTCATAAATTTGTGATCTATGATCTACTTTTTTGATAGAAATTTGGCAATAAAGCTCCTCTTTGTATCGGTTCCTTTATTTCTCATCACCTAAGGTCTCTTCCACTTGATTAGCAAATAACTCATGCTCAAAACTGTGAGCTTCCATGTCCTGCTACTCCCTAGTCTCAGACGCTTTCTTAATCAAGTCAAGTAACATACTTTTCATCTCTTCCCACTCCTCCTTCAACAAAAGGTATGATCTCTAAGGCTGGTTGGAAATATCTTCATGTTGATTAGGCATGAAATAGTCTCCTTGGGACTGGTTATAATCTAAGTCTACTGCCAATCAAATAGAGAAGGGGGGTGTGTGGTAAGCATGATGACCTTGCTGCTCTTGACTCTCTCATTGTTTATTTTGTGCCCCATGATGTTTAGCATTGGATATCATACTCATAAGCTTGTGTAGGGACATATTGATTGGGAGCATATTGAACATATTGACAACCTGTTATGATATGGGAGCTTGGACTAAAAACCGCTTTTGAATGATTTTCACATGGTTAATGATTGGCCCATTGAGAATTATTTTCATGATATGATGGTGAGTAACCTGACTATCCATAATAACTTGACATGTCTACTCATGAAATTGGATGGAATTTTGAACATGAAAGATTTGAAACATACTAGCACTTGATCCTTTGAAACTAGAAGAACTTCCAGAGTTGCCAGATATGCAAGGAAAATGACCACTTCGATATTTTTATTATGTTATCATCGTATCAAAGATAACATAGCTTTGAAAATAAACTTCTTTTTGTGCTCCCACCGGGCGTGCCATAATTGTTTTACACTAAATTTTGCACCCTGCTAAGCGCTTGAGCCTAACAATCTAGTATAACATGGGAATCACTTATAGGTTGTGGGACCTTTGCTAACTAAAGTGAGACATCTAGATTCTAGGCTGCTTCCTCTTGGATGATCACCTATTTTTATTTTAAACATGAAAAGTAAACTTGGAAGGAAAAGGGATAGAAGGAGAACTTAAGGGAAATACTAAAAAGAAAAATTAGCCTACTAGGTGATGCATCGAAGGTAACATGAATCACAACACATTGACCAAAACTAGAATGAAATCCTAAATCTAGTAGAACACAACTTCCTAAATAGGCTTGCATAAATATTTCATAGAGAGGTTTGAAATGAAAAGAGGCTATTCAAGGAAAGATAATATTTCACAAACAATAGCATATTCAATGAAATAGACACAGACAATGACTTGCAAACAAACATCCACTCCAGCAAATAGGCATAGGAAGGAGACAAGATACCAAGGGATGAACAAAATCCACAAGATTATCCTTATCAAATCATCCACAATAGCACACAAAGATATAGAAAGAAAGAAGGCTCAAGAACTCCAAGATTTCTCTAATATTAGCCACTATATTATGCTTAAAAAAGAATCCCAAAATGCATGAGAACTTGAGGGTACAAAAAATACTATAGAAATTCCTACATAAGCCTTGGAAGACTGAGAATTACAGACATGTGAAAATCTTGAGGACTAATAAAATGTCACAGAAAACTTCTTACATAATTTGAACCTATTTAAAAAAGAACAAAAAATGACTTATATACAACCTCCTGTAGCACACGGGCTCAGGATTCAATCCATCGATCAGATTAGGGTAGAATTATGGTTACAATAGATTCTCAATAAACAATTTAGAAACCCTAAAATAGTCAAGTGTTCTCATCAATGCATTTAGGAAATATCTCAAAAGATCAGATATGGCCATGAATGTATCTCCCATCATCATTAATTCAAGAAGAGAAGTCAGTTGGTCCATCTACTCTATCTACAACTTGAAAGACCACGCCACCACCATGAAACCCTGAGAAACAACATTTAAATATTTAAATTTAAATACAAATGGTCACAAGTGGCACGAAATGCTTGATAAATGACCTAGATTCAAAACTTTCCTATCTTTAAAACACAACCATCGATCTACCTTAAACTACCCATGAGCACAGGATTGGATCTACCATGGGGCACGTAGGCATTATTCCTTAATGGTTATCCTACTTCATCTTTATGATCAAGGAATTATGCCCACCATCTGATCTTCACAAACTTGATTTATCTTTATTTTACCTTTGGCGCTGACCCCAGGCTGACTTGAACACGTGTCTTCAAGGTGTGATGCCTTAATGAGTAGATTTTGAGGACTTTGGCATTAAGGCTTTACACCCACCGTAGGATGAAACTAAAAATGATCATAGATTAACCTTAGTGCAAATGGGCCTAGGGTTCTAACAACCTACCACACATCGCAATGGCGCGTTACCTTGAAGATTAACTATCTCCATCTTGGTGATTAAGGGATCATGCAAACCGTTGGATCTTTATTACTTGTTGTGTCTTTACTGCCCTTTTTAACCTGGGACCCATGATTTCATTTGTGCCACATGCCATCAGGGCTTGATGGCTTGAACATTAGATCTTGATCATCTCATCTTTAAGCCTTTAAGCTGACTATCTAATAAAACTAAACTTGATCGCTCTTTACTTTATTCCTTCCAACTTTAGCTTAGCCCACCATGGACACGTGTCATTCAGGATTAATGGCTTGATGGATAGATTTCAATAAATTTGTCTTTAGTAATTAATCTAACCATCCGATCAAACTAAACTTGATCATTCTTTAATAATCTAAAGGCCTTGCATAAAGGTGACCCCACTGTCCATGTGGCGCAATAGCTTAATGGCTTGAACATTATATATTGATCATCTTGTCTTTAAGCCATAATTTTGATCACATGATCAAAAGAAACTTTAACTTGTCACTTAAGCTCGAATCTAGACTAGACATGCATTACAAAAGTGTAATGCCTTAATGAATAAAAACCTTCATCTCAGCGATTAAGGCATCACAATGATCATCCGATGAAAAGGAACTTGCTGCCGTCTGGGGTAAATAAATTAAGTCAGGACTTAGGAAACAAAACTTAGGAAAAGGTAACCCACTTAGGTAAAAATAACTTTGGCCCCATTATGAACAACTTAAAACACATGAAAAAATTAGAACTTAAGTGGCAAAAAAGGTAATGAAATATTAGAACAGGCCACCAAAAGACTAGGGTTTAAGAGATTTTTCATAGGGTTTTTGCATTTGAATGATTTAAAACTAGACCTAGAACATGCAGGGAGCTAGGTAAAGGCCAGGAATTGTGTAGAAACATACAAGCTGGGCTCTACCCTTGTGGGAGCCTCATTTACTCCACTTGTAGAAAAAATTGCATAGGATAGGACATTTTGGTAACAGGAACCAAAGTTGATTTCAATCCTTGTTTATACCTTTCTTCATGACATTTTAGACATTCACTCTCATTTGCAAGATTTTCATGAAATAATACACAACCCTTCACATGTGTGTGGATGTTTTCATACGCTAATCCAAGCTTACTGATTTGATTTTTACATTGACTTTATTTTGTCGTAAATGTAGAGTCGGCTGGTAGAAATGAACTTAATAATGCCAATAACTGATCTACACTCTCATTTGTCTCAAGGATTGTTGTCAAATGAATTAAATTTCAATTAGCATTCATGAGCTTTAAATCATCCTCCATTTTCTTTGGCCCAATCATCATTTAGACCCTCATCCAACATTCTATGAACTTCAAATCCTTGGTCAAATATTTCTACCTCTTCATCTACATTTGGTGCCACTTTATCTATGTTTTTTGCCTCTTCATCTCTCAGTGTCTACAATTCTATTATATCTTCATAATAATTATAAGACAATGGGCTTTTACCACTATGCCCATATCTTATCATATGTACATAAATCACATTTATTTTTCCAACTTTCCACCAAGACATTTTTTACATAGACATGGATATTTTTCAATTCCCACCTCATTAGATACTCTCTCATCATCTACATGATATTGATCTATAGTCATCCTTTGATGTTGATGTTAATATAGGTCTAATTACTAAGAGGGGAGGGGTGAATCAGTAATCAACAAAGACTAATTTTGACCTCTTTAAACTTTATGCAACAAAACTTTCAACATCAACTAACATAAGTAAAAATTTTAATGCATGCATCCATAAATAATTAACCACACAATGTAAATTCCATATTTATCTCATGGAAACCCAAATGGGAAAAGACCACAGTTTGAGCTGGTACCCACAAAATTTGTACTCATCTGGAATATGCCTTGTTAGGAGCTTACCCTGTTAAAGGTTGCAATAGAATTGTTAGGTGCTACATAGTTAAGGGATTTTCCTTTAGATATATTAGGATATTTTTTCCCTCTTAGGAGCAGCCTTTTTAAAGGACTAAAAATATTCAATTAGAATGTCACCTTGTTAGATAATTTACACCAAAGATTTGTTAGGATCCACCCTATTAATGGATTTCACTATTACAACGGTTAGAGAGAAAAAAATAAAATGATTTATGTAATTACATTACCTCTACATGATCAAACCCAATCAAGCTATATACTTCTTCTCCATACACTATACTCTACATCAACTTGATCGCACTAGATTCATTTACTTTCTCCTTCACCAAATCCTTCTACAATTTGCAATCAACTCACTTACTTCTTTTTCAACATTCCAATATATAGAATTACATCCAATGAATTAAAACAGACCCTAGACCTAAGATGTGAATGATCTAGATCAAATTAGGTAAGATACAATGTATCTACCCACTCATAAAATGTTTTTCTTTGCTCATGTTGACTAACTTATAGATTTACCTTGGTATTTGAGCCATCTTCAAAAAATTATTTGACCAAAAGAAACTTTGTAAGAATCCACCTTAAATGCATACCTCGATCAATGTGATGTCAAGTATGTTCCACAAATCATGAAACTAACTTTCTACTTCATGAAAATCATCTCTATTCCTATTGTCAATTTGAATTTCTTCACCAATCCACAAATCTTCATAACATGTTCAAGAACTTTGTCTTGTTTACCTGTTCATTATGTTAACACCGCTTCCAGTCAAATAAACTAATTGTGCTGATCAAAAATATGAGTCACAGTCACAAACATAATATCTTGACATAGTTGACAATCATATCCTATGACTGCTCCAACAAATACTTTACCAATTTGAGATAACATCCAAATCACTTACAATCTGTCACTAACTGTTATAACATTTACCCAGTTTGAGTTCATTCAAACATAACAACCTCAAATATTCAAATCAAAAGTAACAATGGTAAATTTAACATCAAAACATATAACATAACATTTCATTAGAATAGCCACTCCAGAAACATACTGAAACTCATGTTTCACTTACACAATATCTGGTAACATACTAAAAATGCTAAGTCAATTAGTTGACATCAATGATAACCAAATAAATAATTCAACTGTCATCAAATCTGTACCAATCTCCATCAATACAATACTTAGCATCACTACATCAGTTATGATAACAATATCCCCCTTTGGCATTGATGGAAACACTTTTATCTTCTTTTACTTTAGTTCTTATCTTCTATGAACTTTTTAATTCTAATTGATATCACCTTGATGGTTTCATGAAAACACTTTGTCTCTCTGATGGCAATCTTCATACTGAATTCTACAAAAAATTTCCACTTCTATCTGTACCTCTGATCATATGTCTTCTCACTTAGTTATATTCATTCATCATCTTTATATATTCCCCTTTTCATCTTCATCCTATATGTTCTTTTCTTCTTTGTATACATTTTTTCTCCTTTTGTCAAATACATATTCTCCCCCTTTGACAATAATGCCAAAGATGTCTAAACATTCAGTCATCTCTGTAAATACTTGATCGATCATTTCTTGTTCTTTCCTCACCACTGTATTAAAACACAATTCTAATACTTCTCCCTTATGGATTAGTCCACCACTACATCAATTCATACATATGATATTCTGATAAACATATATGAACTGATGCAATCAACATCATCCTCTAATTAAATTTAGATCAAGGAATAATCCCTAATCTACCTCTGAGATACTCAAAGGTATTCTTAGGCAATGGCTTGTTGAATATATCAGAAACTTGTTCTTTAGTAGACACATATTCAATCCTTTCCTCCTTCTCTTGTACCTTCTCTCTTAGAAAATGATATTTTATTGCAATGTGCTTTGTCTTCAAGTGCATCACTAGATTCTTAGAAATGTTTATTGCACTAGTGTTATCACAATGGAAATAATTGGTTCAGTGTCCTTCTCATGAATTCCATCAAGAATATATTTTATCCATACCACTTGCTGATAGTTAAGAGAATTAGGAGCATACTCTACTTCTGCACTAGATTGGGAAATACAATTATGATTTTTACTAGTCTAGAGCCTAATCTTTAACCAAGAAAGAATTATCCACCACTTGTACTTTTCCTATCATCAACATTTCTTTCCTAGTCTACATCCGTTAACACATTCAAAGAAAAATATCCATCCTTACCATATCATAGGCCATAATTTTTAACTCCCTTGAGATACTTGAATATTCTCTTTACTGTAACCAAATGTGAGTCCTTAGGGTTTGATGAAAACCTTGCAATAATACCAACAATATGTGCAATATCTAGTCTATAGTGCACAACATACTGTAGTTTACCAATCATAGATCAACATAGAGTTTAATTTACCTCTTTTGATTCATCTTCCTTAGATAGTTTGTAGCCTATGACCATAGGTGTTCCCACTAGATTTGAGTCATCTATGCCAAAACAATTTAGAATCTCCGTCACATACTTGGATTAACTGATGTATATCCCTTTCTTTATCTATTGTACTTGAAGTCCAATAAATAATTTTCTTTCTCTGATTATGTACATTTCAAATTCCTTCCTCATTTCTTCTGCAAATGACCTTCTCAATGCTTCATTTCCACCAAATATTATGTCATCAACAAAAATTTCATCAATAAATGTCATATCCTCACTTTCAGACTTTAGATATACATTGTTAATGTCACTAGTTATTGTGAAACCTATCTGAATAAGATAAATATGTATCCTTTCATATCATGCTCTCGTAGCTTGCTTCAATCCATACAATGATTTATGCAATTTACATACCATTGTTGGACTTAATGAGAAGTAGTACTGAGAGGGAAGGGGTGAATCAGTGCCTCTAAAAATTTTAACACTTTACACAATTTATCATTAGTAATCATTCAATTCTAATTTACCAACCATTACTGTTATTCTTTCTTATGTATATAATGTTTGTTCACAATATTTACAATCATCCATATAAATATTCATGAAATTGGAAAACACATAACACAAGATATGGTATCACAGAAAACTCCTGTTAGGAAGTAAAAAATGCGGTGGGGATGGCACCCACAAAACTTCACTATCTGTAGAATGGAAGGGAGCCGGTTAAGGCTTAAAATTTGATCACTTCTGATAATCTACCCTATTAAGAGTATTAAAGTGGAGACCTATTAAGATCTACTCTGTTAAGAGCTTTAGAAGCACTGATTTAAGTGTGCACTCAGTAATGAGATTTATAATAGGACGGTTAAGCCCACCTTTCTTGAAAGGATTTCATTAGTGTACTACACTTGTTAGAATGAGTAAAAATGTTGACCTGACTATATGCAATCTACCATTGGTGATTTACAGATCCATTAAAACCTTTACAATAATAATATCACCTTACGTGATTGATGAATACCTTTTCTCTCCTTGTCAGTAGCCTTTGTTCTGTTCTTGAAAAATGATTTGATTCTGTTTGTGTTCTTGTGCATGAATTCCCTGTCTGGTCTTTAGTTTCTCTTTGTGGCTACTATCTTCATTGAACAACAATAATTATCAATGGATTGAGCACCTAATTATACACATTTTTGACCTATCTTGGAATTCATGATTTACAATGTTAACTCTCAGATCCAAGGTTTACAACTTGACCTTGATCTTTAGTTTACATGTTTTAAAACAGTAAAAATAATTAAAACAATAAAAATTACATTGCTTCCTCCACACATAATGGATTTAAAAGCAAATAAAGAAGTTATAAATACAACTTCAGTGATTTATCTAACGTAGAAAGTTAGATCCACTTTTTGTGGGATGTAATTGACTGTCGGTTCTTGGTTGTTGGTTTGAACTTACAATCTGTCATCATTCCTTGACTAAATTGTTCATCAAGTTCCCTATATCTATCGGGTTCCTCTGTTTTCTATTCTTTCAAGTAGCACTATTGTTACTCATCGGGTATCATTTACCTTTTTTGTCATCGAGTAACACTTAACAGTGTTTGTCGGGTAGCCTTGGCATCAGATAGTGTTGTGCCCTATCTATTGGTGTAGAGTAAATCGATGGTGTAGATCATGTTTTTCTCAAAGTAAAATAATGAAAAAATATAATGCCTTCAATCTCCCCCTTTGACATTAGTATCAAAAAACTGATATGTGTGTAATACTGAAATTATTACACCATGTTTATATTCTTGTCATAAAATGACTCCCCCTTACTGTGTGCATCACTATAGTGTATGTATATGTACATGTATACTATCTATTCTCTGAGTGTACATTATTTCCCCTTTCTTCCACTATACATATGATTTCCTCCTTTAGCTGATGTGATGTACAAAATATATCAAATTCCCCCTTTCTTTGATACTGATGACAAAAATGTACAACTTACAATATGCTAAAATTGTGACAAAAATGTGTAACTTACAATGTGTCAAATACATTAGAATGGGTAATTTTGATATCTTCCATTAGTTTCTCCCAATTTTCTCTCAACTGTTCTAGGGCCATGTGTTGCAGCTCTAGTCTGGCGTGCATATCATAAATGTTGTCTAGGATAGACATTTCAGGGGTGGCAATTAAAGTACTTGCATGTGTCATATTTTGTTGCAGGAGTGTAAGTGTTGGTAAGAGCTTAACTTGGAGCTCATTGACCTCATCTCTATATTTCATCTCTAAAAACTGAATGTCATGTCTCTGTTTCCTAGCCTGTATGATTTTTTGATTGTGCAATTTAAGTGCTTCTTCTGTGTTGGCTAGATTTTGTGCACTAGATTGAAGATCAGCATCTATTTTTTCTATCTTGTCAGTATACTCCTTAGTGAGTTGATCTAAAGTGCACAATTTCTTGATTAAGGTAACAGCTTCTGGTAAAATTGGATCAAGTGTACTTACCAATTCAGATAGCTTGACCTTTTTCAATGCAACTTCCTGGCTTCTCTTCTCTACGATCTTGAATTCATACTTTTGTTCAAGTCTCTCTTCCATTGTCTTCTCAGCATCTATATTCTAAGATGTTATTTCATCTGTGAGTGTGACCAGTTAATCAATGATTGGAGTTTTTTGATCAATATTTATGTTTGGTACAATTTCTTGAAGTATATTTCTTGCTACTTCCAGTACCTTGGCCTCTTTTTCCACTTTTTTCAGCTTGTATTGAATGGATTTTCTCTCACATAGCTTTACATATCTTGTCAATGCTATCGGATCCAATGTTCTTGGATCATAGACTGGAATCTCAATGATTTCATCCAGAGTTACTAGATTTTTATTCTTTCCTTTCTTCTTCTTTGAGATTTGAGGGGATATAGATGTATGAACTACCATAGCTAGTTCATTTGTTTTCTTTTAATTGCTTGGGGAAGGTTTTGTCGATGATGCATCTTGTTTTTTCTTCTCTATGGGCACTTTTCATTTATGTGAAGATGTCTCTTAATTAACCTTGGGTGTTTCTGTAGAATTTGCTCTGGTTTTCTTTTCAATCTCATCCTTCTTTCCTTCACCTTTTTCTAAAGGCCTTTCCCATGTTTCCTTTTGAGCCTTTTCTTTATTTTGATCAGTAGATGCATTATTTTGATCATCGGTTGCAGCTTACTCTACAGTAGTATATGTTGTCCCTTTGGCTTCTTCATCACCCTTTGGGTGTGCTTGTTTCATTCCCATTTTATCCCTCATTTCCCTCTAGTATGTTTATTTCCTTCATTAGGATAGGCATGTTACTTTGAGTTAGGGCTTGGGCTTTGTCAGTATCTTGTTGGTTAGTTCCTTTTCAGCAGTGACATCCTCATCCTTCTGTTTATCTTTTGCAGGAACTTGCACTATTGGGTGCATGATTGATGTGTCCTACATTTGTTCATTAGCAGTGTCAACTATCTTTCCATTTGATGTCTTTAGTACTTGATGGATTTGGTTATCCTTAAGTGTGATAAATATCACATCATCTTTTTTCTTTGAATCATTTTCAGAATCATAGTGAGTGATATCTTGGATATTATCATCCATGCCTGTATCTAAGTTAATAGGCTCATCATCACTTTCTTGATTTTCCAGAGCAATATGCTAAGGACTTGCATTATCTTTCTCCTCTCTGTGAGGTGTGTTTGTGAGAATTAATTGATTCTCAACACTTTTTGATTCTATTGGTAGATCCAGGAGATGTCTTCATTTGGTCTTTGTCATTGAATCCAGTTCTATAAACTTTCTCTCTAGTACTTTGTAATCCCTTATTTTGGCTACAAATTTACTTGAGTGTTTCTTTAGTACTTCTTGTATTTCTTCAAATTTGGATTCAAGAGGCATTAGTCTTACAAGAACTCTTTATCTTGCTTCTCTTTCTATTTTTAAGGCATATGACCACTGTTGGTATACCCTTTTACTGAGCTCTTTAGGTATTTGATTTACAAATTCAGCAGTGGCATACTTGATTTTAATCATTGATTTTATGACTGTTTCCTATATTTTATTCTAATCCACTGGATTCAATGTATCCCATTGCCTAATTTTTTTATCAGTCATCGTGCCATGGGTAGAAATTGATTTGGCAGCTTCATCTACCATTTGGTTTCTGAAGTTCTTCTTTACTACATCTGGTTCATCATCTTTGGTAGTGTCATCCAAGTCAGCCTGTGTCCTGACAAACCTTTTTCTCTTCTTTGGTGGTGTGGTTTTGAGAGGTTTTTGTCTTGTTCTTTTTTCTGGCTTCTTCCTTATATAGGTCCTTATTTGACCTTTCTTAAGTGGTGTGGTATCGATACCAGCAGTCTAAATTCTGGTTCTTTGCTTCTTTGCAGGAGGTGGAGATGGAGGTGCATCAAATTTAGTATCCTCTGTATCTGATTTCCTTTCTTCTAGTTCTTCACTGATGTTGCCCTGTTCATCAGTTTCCTCCTGTTGATCTTACTCTTCCTCTTCAGTAACTGATAGAATCTTCTTAAGATTCTTAACCATTTTATCTTTCTTGTTTATAGTCTTCTTGACTTTTAGGCCATGTTTTATCTTAGATTTGGCCTCCTCATATGTACCAAACCTTGGTTGTTTCTTATCAATGGGCTCATTGAGTAGTGCCTCAATTGCACTTGTAGCTAGATCAATATTGATCTCATAGTCTAATGGTGATAACCAAGTTGTTCTTGGTACAACTGGTTTGATATGTGTGAAGTCTATGTATGCCATGAAACATATCTCATCTTTGTGTTTTTCAACTAGTTTCTTAGGAATCCTAGTTCTTTCCATCATCTTTTCCTTGAACTCAAGGAAGTATGCAGATATTACAGACTCAAAGTTGTCTCCTAGTGACTTAATCAGTTCACTAATATGTTGGGTTGCCGGTTTGGTAGAGTCCGATAAAACTTTTCCTACTGAAGGAAAGTATTCTTGAAAGTAGAAAAATGTACACATAATAAGTGATCCAAAATTACATGTGTTGCTCTTTGTAGACCTGGTTTTGATCATATTCTCATCAAGTTGTTTCAATAGGATCTCACATAGATCCATCTGAATTCCTTTTGTTACAATCTTGTAAGCAGTACTTACTGTTGTTGCAGAAATGTTGTTCAGTCTACTAGCCTGAAATATTTTGTAACCAATAACACATGCACCAAATTTTAACTCTTCGTCGGTGATTATGTTTACTTTGAGACCTCTTTTGTCTCCTTCTGCATTGGTGAGTTTTGTAACTTCTTTCATGGATGGATGTTTGTGTGCCCTAGGCTTGTCGGTTATTGGATAACCAGTGACAGCATGAAGAACATCCTTTGTTATTTTCTTGTGTTGGTCTAGCCATAGTTTTTTGTCATGCATCCTGCTTAAGGCTATCCTAATCCATTCTGTTTGGAATTCCCTTGGGAAATGTAGGGCATTTGTTAACCCTTTGACCTCCAAGTGTTTGTGTTCTTCTTTCAATTTTCCTTCGGCATCACATAGCTTCTTAAAAGCTTCATCCATTTCTAGATCACCTATCTCTACGATCTTACAGTGAATATAAGACCTAACATCTTCTATGAGCAAAACCCTAGACAAAATTTTTGAAAATGCACCATTTTCATTGGGTTTCGATGCAATTTCTGGACAGGTCTTGTATTTAGGTTCTACACATGTGTTGTTCTTGATTAGATTCACCACATTCTTCTTTTCATTCTTCAACTTAGCAATTTTTGATGTGGTTGCCATTGTTTTCCAAGTACTTAGGGTTTTCTTGAAATTATGGCTTTTCTTGACAAAATAGTAACATAATTCTTTTGGTTTCTTTGGTACTTACTTTGATTCACAATGGTGATGAGGAATATGTACTCTATGTGCTGAATCAATATGTAGATGCTTCTTCTTTTTGCTCTTGAATCGTTTTGATGTCACTCTACTTTCTCTTCAAATTATGGGTGAAATATGAAGTTGTCCCGTCGACTATTTATAGACTTTTTGACCTAAGTCTTTGCAATAAATGCTCAACAAATTGTCAAGATGAGAAGATGGGTTTTGTCGGGAGGATATTTCAAATCATCATAGGTGAAGACATGATGCTTTGGTCAGTTGTTAACCATTTTTATTTTATCGACGGATATCGGTATTCTGTCACGACCACTGGTCATCGGGTTACACTGGCAATTTACCATTTTTACTAGTTGAGCGACAATTTTTGGTAAGTGTGAATAACTCATTATTGCATTCACCGATGATTTTTGGCAAGTGTTTACCGATGGTGTTACATTCTTAGATTAGTAACAAGTAAAGTAGTATGCATCTTTGGTTCATGCAGATTTTGTTTATTTATCAATTTATATAATGGAACTGATGCAAAATATAAGTTGGTATAGTGCAGTTCCATACTTACTTGTTTAGCTCAAGTGGGGTTAGTGGTATCACCGAATCCATTGGATGGGGTATCACCTTTTGCATTACTTGGTCCAGCTTCATCATTTCTTGAAGCTTTTATCCACATTTTATCTCTTGCCCTCCGGATATCTGTCTTTGTAATCTTTCTTGAGATGACCAACTTTATGATAGTGTAAGCATGCCATTCTAGGGTTTGACCAGCCTCTAGACCTTTTGGTCCATGCTCTCATGCAGTTTGCAGTGATGTGACCATATCTGCTACATGCTGTAAAGTTTATCCAAGTGTTGTAATCCCATACATATTGATTACCGATTCTTTTTGGTTGATAAGGAACCTCTTTACCTTTTGGCTTCCATGATTTCCTTTTCTTTTTCTAGCATTCTTCAGATGTGTGCCCATTCATCTTGCATGTAGGATAGTATTTGTCCATGTAGGTTTCTGTTGACCAAATTTCCCCATTCTTGCAATTTGGCCTCTTCTGCATTTTCCCGCTCAAAATGGCTCAGCCCTTTTCAAATCTTGCCTTATGTCAAATCGCATTTTAACTTTTTTCTCAGGTTTTAAGTTGCGCGACTGTGTGACGAGCTACCAATCATGGTCGTCGCTCAGTCACCACCTATTCTTACATCAGTCCATTTTCTCCCTGACTGAGCGACGAGTCAAAAGTTAATGCATCACGCAATCGTGATCAATTTAGGTCAGTTCGTTCTTGCCTTGCGACTGAGCGGGTCAATTTTTTCATGCCTCATCGCGCAGTCGTGATTTCTATGTCATGACGGGTCCCTAGCTCGCGAGTGAGTGATGAGCTTAATGGGAGATGTGGTCGCACACTCGCTGATCAAAAAGAAGAAAGGAAAAGCAATCCGACTGCGCGACGAGAAAGATTAGGGCCTCATCGCTCAGTCGCTGCAAAATGAGGACAGACATAATTCTCCCCGCGAGTGTGTGACCTGAAAAGGAGGTGGCTCATCGCTCAGTCGCCGAGCAAAAGACCGGAAAAGATAGTTGAGTGCGAGTGCGCGATGAGCAAGAAATGGGCTCGGTCGCTCACTCGCTTAACAATGTATGCAAAGGCAAAATAGGCCCCGACTGCGCGACGAGTCAGAGGAAGAGATGGTCGCCCAGTCGCTAAGCCATAAAGTTAAAAGGAATGTTGCTCGCGAGTGTGCGACTGAGAGGGAAAAGAGCTCATTGCTCGGTCACTGAGAAATGCATATGAAAAAGAAATTGCTGGCGAGTGTGCGACTAAAGAAAAAGAGAAGTCATCACTCAGTCGCTAGATAATAAAGATAAATCAAGAATAGCTCGCGACTGAGCGATTGATGAAAAGAGAGCTCGTCGCGCACTTGTCCATAAAATGAAAGACAGAGTAGGGTCTGGGTGACTGTGTGACCAAAGAAAATAAAAGGCTCATCGCCCAGTCGCTGAGTGAAAGATAAAGGAAAGTATGGCTCGTGACTGAGCGATTGATGAAAAGATTGCCTCGTCGCCTACTCGCCCAGAAAGTGAAACAAAGAGAAAATTGCGCACGACTGCGCGATCACATAAAAGGAAATGCAGAAGAGCTCATCATGCACTCGCGCATAAAATAGAAACAGACTTTCAGAGGCTGCGAGTAAGCGACAAAGGCAGAGATGATTTGTTCATTTTGCAGGGATTTCCAGGGGAAGATCAGACTGTCTTAAGGACAGAAGGCTGAGATATTTTCTCATCTCTGAGAATTAGATATTTCATAGATAAAGGACCAGAGATTGTATTCACTCGAAGGTACAGAGCAGTTATTGAACTTCAAAGACTTTTGAGGCTCTTCTATAGTGACATGGCCGCTTCTGCATAGAAGCATTTATGTTGATATTTTGCAGAGATGACTTTCAGGGGCTAAGCGGTGGCAAAACATAAAAAGATCTGATCGGGAAGTTATTGCAGAAGGTTGCAGTTGGCTTCAAAATTGTATAAGTATGAGTCGTGGCTCATCTTGTAAGGGGTTGAAAAGTAGTCTGATATTTGTAGTATTTTTCTCCTGTGTCTAATTTATTTTCATCCATCTGCTTCTCTTCTGATTCTATGACAGCTTGCTGTTATTGTAATTTCCTTATGCCTCATTTTATGTAATTCATGTTTATCCTCTTCTACAATCAATAACTGAGTAAATGTTTTACCCCCTATTGATCAAGCTGACTCTGGTTCATTGTGTGTTGTGTCTTTTTTCTCAGATTACTGTACTGTGAAGTTTCTCTTCCCTTGTAGTGATTTTAGTCTCTGACCTTCACATGTTTGCTGAGAATCATGTGGTAGAAGTTGTATTAGTTGAGTTACATGAATGTGTAGTGCAGCTCTAA
>MU224447.1:576167-609357 GCA_018584345.1 Thuja plicata
AAGCCGGCCTTCTCCGGAGATTCAACCTCGTAGTTCAAGTCCCACAGCTTGGAGGTTGATTCCATGTTTCACTAGGTTGCTGTTAGAGAAGCTTTTAGCAAGGGTGCAAACCTATGTGACAACAGTTTCCTTCTTTGGCTTTTCTATCTTGCTCTTGCATTCATAAGCCTTATGTCCTTTCTTGTTACATTTATAACAGAATCCTATGAATGAAGATGTATATGTAGATTTAGTAGTACCTTTCATTTTACTTCTGTATGTATTTGATGTGTACCCTTGCTTTCCACAGTGCTTGCATGTTTTCTTCCTTGGTCTTGGATTTTTGTAGACATTCTTTGGATTTGATGATTCTCCATTTTTGGTAAAGCCTATACCGCCATTTTTGACGGCTCTTCGTTGTCCTTCATGAAAGTCATCCATTCTTTTATTGCTTTCTTTAGCCTTTCTGATAATCTCATTATGTTGTTGTTGAATTCTAACCTCATTCTTTAGCTTTTCATTTTCTTCTCTTAGTTCACTAATAATCTGTATTCTCTCAATGAGTTCCACATTTATTCTATTTTCTTCTTGACTCATAAGGCTAATCTAATTTGTGAGATCATGGTGATGCTCAGCATGTCTTTGAATTTCCATTTCCTTTTCCTGTAGTTTCTCTGAAACCTTCCTTCTATCATCAATATCAAGTGTTGTTTCTATTTTAGCTTGTCTGGCAGAACTCATCACATCAATCATTCTTACCATCTGGGTCTCTTGACCGATTTGCAAAATCTTTATTTTCTCTGTCAGATGTTGATTGATCTCTTTTAGATTTGTGATGTTCTCTTTAGATGTATCTAATGTATTACTCACATTTGATCCTAAAGATTTAAAGAAATCTAGAATCTCTTTTTCCTGATAGTCTATTTCATTGTTCCGGGAAGCCATACCTTTTCTTTCATCCAACAACTCTCTCATCTTGATTCTTGCTTCTTTATACTATTCATAGAACATTTGTATCTCAAGATTTTTGTTCTCAATATTCTTATCAAGTTTGTACTTCTCCATTGTATGATCTTTTCTTTTAAGCCTTTAAGATTTTCAAGAATATATTCACCTCTGATACCAATTGTTGGACTTAATGGGAAGTAGTATTGAGAGGGGAGGGGTGAATTGGTACCTCTAAAACTTTTAACACTTTACACAATTTATCATTAGTAATCATTCAATTCTAATTTACCAACCATTACTGTTATTATTTCTTATGTATATAATGTTTGTTCACAATATTTACAATCATCCATAGAAACATTCATGAAATTGACAAACACATAACACAAGATATGGTATCGTAGAAAACTCCTGTTAGGAAGTAAAAATTACGGTGGGGATGGCACCCACAAAACTTCACTATCTACAGAATGGAAGGGAGTCAGTTAAGACTTACAATTTGATCACTTCTGATGATCTACCCTATTAAGAGTATTATGGTTGAGACCTGTTAAGATCTACTTTGTTAAGAGCTTTAGTAGCACTGATTTAAGTGTGCACTCAATAATGAGATTTACAATAGGACGGTTAAGCCCACCTTTCTTGAAAGGATTTCATTAGTGTACTACACTTGTTAGAATGAGTACAAATGTTGACCTGACTATATGCAATCTACCATTTTTTATTTACAGATCCATTAAAACCTTTACAATAATATTATCACCTTATGTGATTGATGAATACCTTTTCTCTGCTTGTCGGTAGCCTCTGTTTTGTTCTTGAAAACTGATTTGATTATGTTTGTGTTCTTGTGCATGAATTCTCTATCTAGTCTTTAGTTGCTCTTCGTGGCTACTATCTTCATTGAGAAACAATAATTATCAATGGATTGAGCACCTATTTATACACATTTTTGACCTATCTTGGAATTCATGATGTACAATGTTAACTCTCAGATCCAAGGTTTACAACTTGACCTTGATCTTTAGTTTGCATGTTTTAAAATAGTAAAACTAATTAAAACAATAAAAATTACATTGCTTCCTCCACACATATTGGATTAAAAAGAAAATCAAGAAGTTGTAAATACAAATTTAGTGATTTATCTGACGTAGAAAGTCAGATCCACTTTTTGCGGGATGTAACTACCTGTCGGTTCTTGGTTGTTAGTTTGAACTCGCAATCTATCAGCATTCCTTGACTGAACTATTCATCAGGTTCCCTGTATCTGTTAGGTTCCTCTCTTTGATGTTCTGTTGGGTAGCACTATTGTTACTTTTCGGGTATCGTTTACCTTTTTTTTGTCATTAAGTAACACTTAACAATGTTTGTCGGGTAACCTTGGCATTGGATAGTGTTGTGCCCTATCTGCTGGTGTAGAGTAAACCGATGGTGCAAATCATGTTTTTCTCAAAGTATACTAATGGAAAAATATAATTCCTTCAACCATGTCTTTACCTTTTTTAGGTCAAAACCTTCAGGTTGTTCAATGTGTACTTACTCTTATAACACACCATCCAGAAAATCATATTTGACATCCATTTGATAGATCTTAAAACCTTTATAAGTAGCATATGCCAAAATTATACTTACACCTTCAAGTATAACAAAAGGTGAAAATGTCTCACCATAGTCCAGTCCTTCTTCTTTTTTATACCCTTGAAAACTAGCCTTTCCTTGTTTTTGATCACTTCTCCTTTCTCATTTAACTTATTCCTAAAAAATCCATTTAGTACCTATAACATTCTTGTCAATAGGTCTCAGTGCTAAAGTCCATGTATTATTCTTCTCTATTTGATCTAATTCCTCTTTCATAGCCTGAACCCAATCATCATTTGCCAAAGCATATTTGATAGATTTAGGTTCTAATTCATATAGCAGACAATTTATTTCCCTTACCTTACTTCTTGTCATCACTCCAACATTTTTATCTCCAATAATATGATCAACTGTATGATTAAGTTTCACATACCTTGGGAGTATTGGTTCTATTCTTTGGTTACCTTCATCATCATTCACTAGTTGTGCATCATTCATTACTTCATTTACCTATGGTATTGTATCTGGCTCCACCGGTTGAACATAAACAAACCTATCATAATCTTTCGATTCCTTCTTGTTATCTTCCTCATTTTTCTCAAAAAATTCATCAATTCTAACATTGGCATTTTTAGCCATTTTGTTAGTACACTTGTTCAAACACTTATAATCTTTAATTATAGTGGAATACCCTATAAATATCCCTTCATCACTCTTAGAATCAAATTTACCATTTTTTCATCCTTCTTTATATAACATTTTCTTCCAAAAATTCTGAAATAATTGACACTAGGAGTATGACCATACTATAGCTCATAAGGTATTTTTTATGTACCTTTCTTAAGTTGTACCCGGTTCAAAGTATAAATATAAGTACTTATAGCTTCTCTCCAAAATATTTGAGCCACTCCCTTTTGTAACAAAAATGTTCTTTCACAATCAATTATGGAACTTTTCCTTCTCTCTGCAATTCCATTTTGTTGAGGTGTTCTTAGTGCTGAAATTTGTCTCTTGATTCCATATTCTTCACAGAAAAATTGAACTCGTGTGAGGTGAACTCACCTCCTTTATCAGATTTGAGACACTTAAGTGCTTTACCTGTTTGTTTTTCAACTCTTTCTTTATATACATTAAACATGTAGAATGCATTAGATTTATCCTTCAAAAACATAACAGACATCATTCTTGAGTAATCATCGACAAACAAGATAAATTACTTATATCCATAGTAGCTCTTAGTTCTCATCGATTCACACAAGTCAGTGTGTACAAGGTCAAGAATGTTTTGAGATGAATAGAATTTACTTCTAAAGCTAGAAATAGTCAACTTTACCAACTAACACTCCTTACATAGTATTTTTAGGCATAGCTAAATTAGGCAAACCTCTAACACATATTTTCTTACTGACCTTTTCTAGATTATCAAAATTAGCATGAAAAAATATTTTATGCCATAGCCAACAGTCTTCAACTTTAGCAAACAAGCAGTGTTTATTAGTAGAGTTTAATCAGAATAGGTTACCTCTAGTCTATTCACCAGTAGCAATCAAATCTCCAGATGTTCCTAAGATCATGCAAACACCATTACTAAATTCCAATCTGAAACCTTTGTTATTCAGTTCAGCAACACTTAACATATTATACTTTAATCCATCAGCCCAATAAACATCATCACAATTTGTGTTGTCATTAAGTGCTATTGAACCTTTATCTCTTACCACATATGGAGAACCATTACCAAATCTAACTGCACCTCCATCACATTATTCTATTGAAATAAATTTTCTTTTTTCACTGGGCATGTGATGTGTACACCACTGTCTATTATCCACTCACCATTGTAATTCATGCTTGAAATCAATGTTTTTCCTCACTATCTCCATCTACACCATTTGAGGGTTCTTCTTTGAATGAAAAAAATACTATCTCTTCCTCATCATCTCTTCCATTTGATTCTTCATCAATCACTCCATCTTCTACTAGGTAACATGCTTTCTTGCTCTTGTCTTTAAAGTTCCTAAATTTCTTGAATTTATCCTTGGTATCATTATCAGGACACCTAGATGCAATATGACCAATTGTATTACACCAAAATCATTTTAAGGTAAGTTTACCTTTGTAATTTTATTTTCCTCTAAGTAATCTCCTTGCTAGAAGTGCTTCCAACTCTTCTTATTCTCTTTCCTCATACAAGATATAATCGTAATCACGATTTCCTTCAAAACTGTTAGAGACTTCTTTTCCTTTCTTTGATGAACCAATGGTTAGGGAAACTTTGAATACATATTCTACTCTAGGCATATTGTTATCAAAGTTACTTAACTCAAAATAAGTAATCTTTCCAACCAAGGAATCTAGAGTCATATTTGTAGGATTAATGGATCTTAGTTCTTGTATAGAAGAGACTCTAGTAGCATACTATGGTAGTAGGGTTCTTAAGACTTTACTTACTACATCATCCTCTTCAAGTTGACCACCATCTCCTTTGATATAAGAAACAACCTCCTTTAGCCTATTGTTGTATTGAGTAATGGTCTCTCCTTCATGCATTCTCATTTCATCATACTTTCCTCTAAGACCATCCACCTTTTCTTTCTAAACATGAACATCAATGTTATGAACTATTATCAACTTGTTCCACATATCTTTAGTATTATGTTGGTTTTTTTTTCCAGTTTTTTAGTCTGCCAAATTTTTTTTTAAAGTTCTCTGTCATTTCCATGCTTAAAAGTTGAAAATATTGTCTAGAAGTTGTCAAAATCCCTCTGCAAGTAATAATCTTCAATCCAAAAATCAAGAAAGAGTGCAAAAACCCTAAGCCCCAGGTCAAATTCCATGCATATAAGAGAAAAAAACCCTAGTTCATTGAATTCATTTCTAATTTTTTTATTACTTTTTCAATAAACCCAGTCACTTAAGTCATGTGTTTATTTTATATATCATTTCACTTAAGTCGCAAAGTCTCATTATAATCTGAGAATATTATTTTTCTTATTGATACTTGGCAATTTCCCTTTAGTTGGGTTGTCTCTTTGAAAAGTGAATATTCATCTAGTATTTGTTACATTACACACAAAGCATAGATGTAGCTCTTGATCCTACAGTGGGCGGATAATCTCTTTTGAAAATCAGAGTTAAAGAATTTCTTCAGCGACTACGAGATTTCTCAGTCGCGTTGTCTCGAAAGGTAATTAGAGTTGCAAAGTTGGTTTAAAGGTTAAGTTTGAAATCTCATGTAGTCACGTTATCACAAAGAGAAAAGTTAGTTAAGTCAAAAGATATGAGAATTAGTGATAATCCTTAATCAAAGTTAATATTTGCAGTGGTCACGAAGTCTCCATGAAAACTCTTGAGTTAAGAAAAGTATATGCGACTTTGATTTTTCTCAGTCGCGGTGTCTCGCAGAGAAACTAAATTTAAGAAGGTGGTTAAAATCCTTTAAGTCATGAGATCTCTTTTGGAATCCATGGTTAATTTAAAGCTAAAGAGATTAAGGAACTTTTGTTAGATTAAAGTGCAATCTAGTAGTTGGCGTTAAATTGGGAAAGAAACCATGAGTTAGCAAAATCTAAAGGCGACAGCGAGATCATATGGGTCGCAATGTCATGATAAGAACCATGGTTTGAAGAAGAGTTCAGTTAAGAATAATTATGTTTTCAGCGAGAAGGTCTGAGTCGTATAAAGAAGATCTTGTGGATGGCGTGTTGTCGCTATAGAAATTCAAAAGTTCAGAAAATTTATAGAGATTCAGTGGTAATAATCCATATTGAGACACTTGCCTAATCATTTAAAGACATGAGTTAGTCGTGTAGTCTCCAAGTGAACCTGAGGTAAAGAACTTCAATCTGTGAAATGGAGACTACTTGAGTCGTGAAGTCGCGAAGCAAACCATAGTAAAATGAAAATCAAACAAGATTATGCGTGAGCCGTTAGATTAGAAGCAAGATCTATGGTAGTCACAAAGTCTCAGTTGAAAATAAGAAAGTACATAAAGTAAATGAGATTACGTGTGGGCCATCTGATTGTAAGATGATCATATGACAGTCGTGCAATCTCAAAAGAAACTCAGAGTGAAGGAAATCTTAAGGCGACTAAGAGATAACATAGTCACGTAGTCTCTAAAGGAAATCCAAGGTATAAAATGAGTTAGTAAAAGCTATGGTCATGCAGTCTCGAAGAGAATAAGAGTTAAGTGATTTCACATCATGATTAAGAGGTAGCTATTGATCTAAAGGATGATCGAATGGTTGTCATTAAGTCTCAATAATAAACTAAAGTTAAGGATAACTCTTCATGACAACGAGATCACTCAGTCACTTTTTTGCTAAAGGAAACCATGGTGAGATCAAATTAATATGTAAGGTTTTCTCTGTGCTATGTTAACAATTGATAGCCAATAAGAATGAAGGAGTTACGACAATGTGTTTCAAAATATTGCTGAGTTGTTCTCAATGAGCCAATAAGATCAAATTTGGATCTCTTTTCAAATTTAATAAGGTTTTTTATATGAAAATTCATCATTTGAATTGATCATCTGTCAGTTTGAATTTCCACGGCTACGAGCTAGAATTCATTTTACAGCATGCAAGAGTAAAGAGAGAAAAGACTGAATTGCAAATCCATGAGTAAGATTGGTGAATTTATAGGCATTACCGTTATCATTATATCTTACCAAGTTTTCAAGAATCTAGAGCTCATAATTCACACTAGTAATTTGCATTCTCAGTAAGAATAGAGAAATCAAGGTCTACAGAGTAAACAGTGAAGATTTTAGTTTTAGAATTCAAGAGTGTGAATTATCATTGTTGAAGGTTGAAGATTGGATTTGATTCACAGTCAAAAGTGAGGTTTTGTAGAAGATTTGTTTCAATACCGATAGCAAAGGAAAGGAAAGTTGATCAGTAAAAAATTATACCAGGAATCATGAGAAGAGCAGTAAGTGTTGCATCTACCGGTGGGGTAAGCGAGGATGATGATGATGTAAACAGAAAAACAAACTATTCAGAGGAGTTCATCCAGTTTCTCCCAGGTTCCAATCGAGGTAAGAAAGTAAATGATGAGTATTTAGGGGATAATTACACATACATAAGAGATTCCAAGACACCAGACTATTCTGGTTACCATTTATTTAGTTATTTCTACAAGAACAATGATGGCCCTATACCTATTTCAAACCCTTGGACCAGTGTACTAGCCAAATTAGTGGTTCATAATGTTTTTATTGATGTAAACTTGATTTTATAATTGGCTAAAAGATATCATACTATGTCCAAGTCCATCAAGAAGGATGATGGCACTGTCTTGGTAACCCTAGACCAAGCTTCTTTTATGAAATCTTTTGACATTTACAACCCCTGTTCCACGGAGATCAATTTGAATGCCCTAGCTACCAAGTATACCAATGAGACCCCTATTATTTTTAAATTAAGCCAGGCCCACACACCAAGGGGAACCCAAAATTATATTGCCCCTATTCTAAGTGATCCATCTCCATATTTCTACAAAGACTTATCTTTCTACATGAAATATATATCTTATGCCCTATGCAGAGTCTTAGGAGTAGACAGTGGGAGAGAGAGGGTATCTTCAGATATGTTGATGATAATCCTATAATTATAGAGCCCCTATGTGAGTATAGACTATGATTACATACAGTTTATGATAGATAAAATGCATCAAGGATTCCTTGATATCCAGAACAAGGTAGGAAGCCCTAAGTTCCTAAAATACTCATTGTTGATGCACCTCATCATGTTTTATAATTTCCCTATTATGGACCAATCCAATTTACAACTCAGGAGGTTCTACCATGGACAAAAGAACCCTGTGTAGTTATGGTTGAGGGTATGTAACTAAACCTCTAGGGAACAAGAATTTTGTGCTTTTGAGAATTGATTATTTTACCCATTGCTGAGCAATTTGGGAGTTGACATGACCAAACTTCCAGTGAAAGTGCTACAATTGTTGAGACCTTGTCAATTCATTGACAAATGGAATGGTGACCATAACTGCGGTGATTTATATTGTCACTAGAATTTAACATTGATTAGAGTTTATGATTGTTCATAGCCACCACATATCCTACCCTATAGAGTGCCACCAAGAATTGCAATAATGGAGTTTCTGTGGCAACTCATGTTAATAGATAGAGAGTACCTAACATCCCACAGGAAGGGAACATCCACTCCTAGGCAGTTCATTGCCTTAGATTTTACAGTTGGAAAGAGGGCTAAGGCATTATAGGATGAATGTTTCCGTATATAGATATATTGATACTAAAGGATTCGTTGAGAGTGGCAAGAAACTCTTGACACCTACTATTCATATCACCAAGAGGCATTCACCTTGTGAAGAACAAGAATTAATAAGAAATATTCTTGAAGAAGATGTGATTGCATCTAGATTATCTAAGTACCATGATCTGATGGAGCTAGAGAAGAAATTGAAGAGAAAAGGTATCCCATTTGGTGTATTTTTCCTAGGACTTCCCTACTTGTAGAAATTAGAAAATATGATTGAGAATCATAGCTTGCTTTGAAATCAGATTGAGGATCAAATTGATGAGAAATCATTATCAGAGTATAGCAGTAGATACTCTATTCATAGTCCACCACCCCAATATCATCCACCTCAAAATGAGGAGAATATCATTGATTTAACTAAAGCACAAGAAGTTGAGGTGAATGTAGAGCCCCCGTAGAAGAAACAAAGAATAGAAGTAGGGGAGCCTTCTATAGCAAAAATCCATACAAAGAAAAAGACATAATTGGTGCCCTATTCACAGGGACCAATGCATATGATCATCAACTAAGGAAGTTGATAAGAGAAGGCAAGAAAAAGAGAGAAGATAGTGATGAAAATGTAGATATGCCTCTCCTTCTCTACCAATATGAAAGCGAATTACAAAAGGAATATTTTCTAAAAGATGATGAGTTCATGAAAACAAAAGAGTTTAAAGACTTCCTAATATGGGAAAAGCAAGAATAAGTTGTAGCACAACTAAAGTCATAAGGAGGAGAGGCAATTACCAGTGAAGAATTACAAGCCCTCCAAGCATATGATCCAGAGTCAGAAATTTTGACTCCTGATGAAGCCAGGTAGCTTGTAAATTCTAGTGGCATGCTCCTAGTAGAGGAATGGGACTTAGCCTCAGCATTTATAATAGATCAAATCAGGAGGTAGTCTAATGTCAAGTTTTCTATAGAGAAACAGATAGGAGAGATTATAAAAGGGTGTGGATATGACTCTAAGTCTCAAGACCTTGCAATGTGGTCTCTTGCTCCTAAGAACCAAAAGCCATCACTTATAAATGTTTAGGAGAAGATGGAGGGAGACAAGATAATTTGGTTAGTACACAATATAGCAGACCTAGAAATATCTCAGGCATTGACACATTTTTCTCACTTGAATGATTCAAAGGAAGTACAGATGTCTGATAGATATCAGAAATTATTTGATGAATCAAGTTTGATTGCTAAGGACACGGAGTTCGGTCTAATGAAGATAAATGCAATGGAAAAGATAATTGCAGACCTAACTCAGAAATTGCAAGAGATGCCTGAGGTTTCCCCTACAATACCAAAAGAAGGAAAAGATTATGAAATTAAAATAGAGAAAACAAAGTATGTTGCAGTAGAAACCAAGTAGGGGATTAGTGAGCATAATAATGTTATTTTAGGAGCATTAATGGAGATTTTGCAGCATATGATAGATGGTTTAAAGGATAAAGTGGATATAGTATAAGGTGCCTATGGTAAATTTCCATGCCTACAAGTGGAAGTCAATAATCTTGTATCAATTTTGAACCCTTACTATGCAACATGGTCAGTGAGAACTAGATTATTTGAGAGGTTAGCATCTTTGCAACCACTAAGATCAGATTTACCAGAGATAGTAACCCAGGTTGGGGAGGAGATATAATACATAAGGGTGACCTTGTCCTTTTTCAAAGGCAAGGAAAATCAAATTGAGGTAAGAATAAATATGGTTGGGCCTGACTACAACAGATTTGTGCCATCAATAAGGTCAGAAAATCAAATCAAGCCACTAGGGGTACAGAGCTTGGAATTTGACACTGTATTACCTAGTAAAGAGGTATATGTTTCTAACAAGGGAGAATTAGATATGGAAAGATATAAAAAGATCCTAGATGAATCCTTTAAGGCAGAAATAGAGTTTAATAAATTCATAACATATGTCAAGAGCATTACAGATGGAAGGTAGGAAAGGAATAAAACATAATTGGGGAATATTTAGAGCTTTGAATGGCCAAAGGAAGATGACTTCATAGCATCAGATGTTTTAACAAAGCCCAAGAAGAAAAATCTTGTCACTTTTGAACAGGATATTATTGATTAAAACTAGGACACATGGCACCTTTTCTTTGAGCACAGGGAGGTTAGTTATCTTGTAGAATAGTGTAAATTATCCTGTAATGGTGGTCACTAGGTCTCGCTACAAATATCAGAGGCTATCCTGAACACATACAGGAAAAGGTGCCATTGATCACAAGAAGACAAAGATCAAATTAGATTTCAATCTTCATTTTTGCCCATCCACCACTTGGTTCCTTCTTGTCTTTTGTATTTTCTATATTTATAGGGTTAGGTCTTAACCCATCTGAAGCTTGTTGCATCCTTACTTATTAAGGATTCCAATATGGTTTTAGCCTATAAATAAAGCATATTGCAACTTTTTGAAAGAGGATGGAATATAATTATAAGGAAGACTACTACAATTTTGTCTGAGCCTCTATACTATTTTGGTCTATTGAATGTATTTTGAAGTAGTTAGACATTAATAAAATACATTGCAATCTCTATTTTATATCTTGTGTTGTCTCTTTTATCTTTGTTCAAGCTTTTATATATTTATTTGTAAGGCATTTAAATATATCAACTGCAAGGTAGTTGTGCAGTCATTTGTGAGGTCCTTCAAGGAAGGAGTAATTCTTTCAGATGATTCCAGGAAGTTGAATATTGATATTAAGATCTGATAAACAAAGATATAGGAGTGAGTAGATAGTTTGTAAGGCATTCTATCTAGGTTTCATGTGTTTTCATTAGTCACCTAATTGTGGATTTGCATTCAAGATTGACTCTATTGCGCATAGGATCAGGCACTGGTTTATGGTTTTGCTAGTAATTTTTCATCATCCAAATATTTAATAACAATCAATAAATCACATTACATTAATAAGAAAGCATACATTCACAAGTAATTGTATTCACAAAGTATACAATTCAGTTTGTTGATTCCTTCAAGACAAAACCAAATAGGTTGCCGCTCCTAAGTTCAGAGAACTATAAAAGGAAGAAGGATGAGAATCCTTATCACATTACTATTTTCTATTGTGAAGATAATAGTTTGGCTTATTAAGCTCTGTATCAGGTTAATCACAGTCATTTGCATAGTTTTCTATCTATTGATACAGTAAAAGGCAATTAGTAACAAACCTAATCCACTATAATAAATACTATAAATCAGTAATTATTCAAAGGTAATACTTGCCTGAGTTTGTGGATCTCAAAAAAGGAGGATCTTATCCAATCCTCATCAATTAGGCTTTTCTTGCACATGGTAGATTGGAAATATACAAGAGAAAGCATTCATACTATTTTAAAAGTGTTCTTGCAAGAAAAATCCCTAACAAAGTGGCGACTCTGCTGGGGATAAAAGTAATTTTCTATAATCTCTGGTTGAAAATTGATTTATAAATACCACAGTTGAGTTTTTCCAATATAGGTCATTTGAGTAGTATTCTTATCTCCCAAAAAAAACTTTGGTGGCGACTCTAAAATAAAATCTCTGTAATCAGTGCAAAAGTGAAACATTTATACAAATATGAATACTAGGTCAAAAATGAGAGATAATCCTAAAGTTGAGTTGGATAGTGGGATCCCATCTACTTCAAGAACTAAGATGTTTTGGAGAGAGAAGAAGAACCAAGCAAACATTAATGACTCTTATCCAAGAAATGAAGAAAACAACACTAGAAGGAAGGATACAAATCAGTCTAGTCATGAGGGGAACACCTCAGACTATGAAGAAGCCCCAGACCTTGGATTAGAAACATATGTAGTTACTACTAATTCTAGTGAAAGAGAGGGAATTGACACAATTAGCTCAGACTCTAAATTTCCTTTTGATGAGCTTGTTGAAGAGGAGAGAATCCTCATGAGGCAGTTAGTGCTTATTCAGAAAAAGAAAAGGGAAAAAGATCATAAAAAGAAAAAAACATGAGAAGAAAGATGTTGACAAGTTTAGAAGAAGATCTCTAAGACATAAAGCTATGAATAATGTTGAGAGGTCTCGCAAAGACCAAGAGACTCCAAATACAAATAAAATTTTAGGTCCTCAAACTTTTAAGGATAAAGGAAAAAAGAAAGTTGTTGAAAATGAAGTTGAGGAACCAAAAACCCATAAAGTCCTGACTGAACAAATGTCTAATCTTGACATTGAGCTTGAAATATCAAGAAGGGAGAAAGAAACTATGGCAAAGATGCTGGAGAAAGAAGAAGCTAAAGTTGCTACCTTGGAGATGAAGAAAAAGATTGACTTTTTGCAATCTTCAAATTATTCTTATACTGGTGGTGAATATACTACATCTTCAAAGGCCAAGGTAACTTCTTTCCAAGAGGATGAAAAATTTCAAAGGAAGCCATTGCACCCAGAAAGGTACAAGAAATTCACTTTTATTGGCATTCCTGGTTGTCCTAATGCAGTTCCTAATGATATTAGAGAAAAAATCCCTAAGTTTTTAGGAAAAACTTTCATTTCTTGTGAAGTTCATTTAAGAAAATTCATAGATATCATAGATGATTTAAATATTAATCATGAAGATGTCCTTACAAATTTATTTGTTGAATCTCTAGTATAAGATGCTAGGGAGTGGTTCAGAGGATTGTCTAAAGGTTCAGTTGCATCTATGGATGAACTAGTAGATTTGTTGAAAGACCAATATGGGGACAAGACCAATGAAGGGTTCTTGATAAATAAATTAAATAACATAAAAAAAAATTTAATGAGGAGGTTACTGAGTTCAATACAAGATTTTAGAGGGCTATGCCCAAGCTCTTTCAAAAAATCAAGCTAGATGAGAAGGTACGTTTGGCTACATACCTAAATTATTTTGATTCAAAAATGGGTTATGCTCTTAGAGATAAAAATCCCAGAAGTCTCACAGATGCATACAAGATAGTAGTAAACATAGATATGAACAAAATGGTATCAGGGAAAATGCGCAGAAGAGATGATGCTCACTTTAGTAGGAACAAAGAACCTAAATATAAAGAGTACAAAGCTCCATAGAATAAAAGACCATCCTATAACAATAAATATAACCCACAAAATAGGATGCAAAATTATCCCTATGGAACTTAGTTCAAGGATGGAAATCCTATTTCTCCACCTAGATAAACTAAAAAATAGGACCCCTGACCCATTACATAAAAATGTTGTGAATATGTAAAGTGAAACTTACTGGTGTGAGGTTTGTCAAGTCCCATACAACCCTGATTTTTGTATTGTAGCCTTAGACATCATTGCTAATGAAGAGAAAGAATGTGAAGAAGATGAGCTATGTGATCACAATAGATGTGATATGACTAATTCCTATCCATGCTCTGATGTAGATTCAGAAGAAGAAACTAAGAACAATGACTTGTATGGTTCATAAGGAAGAATAGAGGTATATCACCAACAATTCCTATCTGGCAGAGATGAAGAGGAAGCTAATGATATAAGATGTTATGCACATAATAGTCAAGGCTCTACTACCATAAGGAAACCCTCTGAGGAAGAAAAGGGTAAAATCACTACCGATGTAGTGAACAAAGCAAGAAATAATTATCACCTAAGAAATAGAGTTGTGGGTAATGGTGGTAGTCAACAAGCAGGCATCTTCATTAAAGAAGATAAAATAGATGCCAACTATGTACCAAAAAGAGATGGACTTGGGGAAAATGTAAACAAACCTAATGTGAAAATAGTAAACAAAGATAGTAATCCAAAATATGTACATGTAGAAAAGGCTAAAGTGCCAAAAGCAAGTTCTTCCTCTCCCAAAGTTGAAAATAAGAAATCCAAAAAGGAAGAACCTGCTATGAACATTCAAATAGAGGAAAAAAATATTATTATAGAAAAACCTAAAGCCTCTAATGTAAAGTATACTCCAATGTATATGGTCTAGTGTTTATCTTAGATCACTGTTAAGGTCCCATTCTTAGAAATGATGAGGATAAAAGAACACAAAGAAAAAGTCATTTCAGTGTTAAATAATGTATCACCAGTAAAACATCAAAAAATAGAATATGTTGAAAATAAATGCAACAATAAGGGAAAGGAGCCTGAGGGGATGATTTCTGAGATCCCTCAGATCTTCCTAAACACAAATAATTTTGTAGGGGTTGTTGACCCATTTTTATTGACATTGGTAATAAATGGTAAGATGCTCAAAAATTGTATGATAGACTCAGGAGCATCTAATACAGTCATGCCTGCAGAAATCATGAGATCCATGGGATTGCAAGTAGATACTCCTCATGGGGGGTGTCAAGCAATGGATTCAAGATAAATCCCTATTTTTGGAACCATTGAAACCTTACCTTAAAAATTAGCTATATGCCCTGATATAGTGTTGAATATGAGTATACTGGCTGTTGATATCCCAACACATTATGGCATGTTGTTGTCTAGAAAATGGAGTGCTTCAATGGGGGGCAGTATTCAGTGTGATTTTTCCTATGCCACTTTCAATATATCTAGGAATAATGTAAAGGTGTCTAGAGAAGGTAGGACACCTCATATGATAGAGTTGCATGAAAATACAAATATTAATTACTGTGTTGATATTTATATGGAAAATTTCAAAATAAAAAGGTGTAATATTGATCCTATAGTGAAGGATTTGATTACACAGAGTGATGGTTTATGGAAAATGTATTTTGATGGAGCATGTTCAAAAGAGGGATCAGGAGCTAGAATCTTACTTATCTCTCCATCAGGTAATACATTCAAATATTCTTTCCTATTATCTTTTCAGTGTACAAATAATATAGCAGAATATGAAGCTTTGTTTTTAGGGCTAGACATTGCTGCTAAACATGGTATAAAATGTTTAAAAGTTTATGGTGGCTTGGAATTAGTAGTATCCCAATTAAGGTAAAAATATGTTGTCAATAATGATAGACTAAAGATGTATAAACATGCTATTTGGGACCAAATTGAACTTTTTGATGCCTTCAATATAAATTGGATAGAAAGGTCTAAAAACATTATGGAAGATTTCTTAGCTAATGTTGCTTTCAAAACTGATGATTTGACCTTGAATGGGGTATCAATAGTTGAGGTTAAGACAAGATCATTTTTCCTTGACAATATTTACAACTAGAAAGTATTTGAAGATGACCAAGATATCCTTAGATTTCTTCAATGCATTAATCATTATGAGGAACCAACACATAGATTGGCATAATTTACTTGAGGTCATTGATGGTAAGGATTGTGTATTGGGGGATGAGGTTGTCCAACTAAGTTATAACTAGATTCCTAAGGGTTTGGTAGAGCTATATGCATTGTTTAGTGACCAGAGTGAACATGCATCAAGAATAAGCAATGCCAAGATTAAGGATTTAGAGGAGATAAATTTGGGATCAGAGACCACTCCTCAGATAGTTTATATTGGAAAAGGATTGGATTCCCATGTCAGAACTAATTTGATAAAAATATTGAGAAAACATAAGCATGTATTTGCATGGTCATATGAAGATTTAAAAGCTTATAGGGAAGACCTTTTCTAGCATGAAATCCCACTCAAAATAGATGTAAAACCACTCAGAAAAAATAAGAGACCCATTAATCCATTGTTGGCTCCTAAAATGCAATAGGAGTTGATGAAGCTAAAGGATGCAGGAATTATCCAGCCTATCAGACATTCAACTTGGGTTTCAAATCTAGTACCAGTGAGAAAAAAGAATCGTTACATAAGATTATGTGTTGATTTTAGAAATCTAAACATTACATCCTTGAAAGATAATTATTCTCTACCAAATATGGAAGCAATTTTGCATAAGGTTACTGGTTGTGAGCTATTATCTATGATGGATGGATTTTCAGGATACAACCAGGTACTTGTAAAAGAGTCAGAATAGTTTAAGATTGCATTTACTACTCCATTGGAAACTTATGTATATGTTAGGATGTGATTTGGACTAATAAATGCAAGAGAAACTTTTCAAAGAGCCATGGATGTAGCATTCAAAGAGTTTATTGATCTATTCATGGTAATCTACCAAGATGATTTGACTACATTTTATAAGAAAGAAGGGGATCATTGTGAACATTTAGAAACAAATTTCAATAGGGCTTTAGAATATGGTGCTTCACTAAATCCTAGAAAGTTTCAATTTGCAGTCACAAAGGGAAAGTTATTGGGACATATAGTGTCCAAAGATGGAGTAAGGATTGACCCTGAAAGAATAGAAGCTATTCAAAAGGTTACTGCTACAAGAAATATCAAAGGTGTGCAATCTTTCCTAGGAAAGATCAATTTTGTCAAAAGATTCATTGCAAATTTTGTTGAAATTGTCAAACCAATTATCAAGTTATTAAATAAAGATGAAAAATTCCACTAGAATGAAGAAGCTCAGTTAGCTTTTGAAAATATTAAGAAAGCAGTGTAGGAGGCCCCTATTCTAAAATATCCTGATTAAAGTAATCCATTTTCTTTGTTCTCATTTGCATCCTTTCATACTATATTTTTTGTTCTACTACAGAAAGATAAGGAGGGATTTGAACATCCTATTGCATTCTTTAGAAAATCTCTCCAAGCTATAGAACTAAACTATAAAATGATGGAGAAGTAGGCTTATGCTTTGGTGAAATCTGTTAAATCATTCAGACCCTACCTAGTTTGTGCCAAAGTGCTTGCATATGTACCCCATTCAGCAGTAAAGGATGTCCTTACCCAATCAGAAGTGACTGGTAAGAGATGTAAATGGATTAATAGAATTCAAGAATTTAACTTAGAAATCCATATTAATAAATTGGTTAGAGGATGAGGTCTATAAAAATTTATGATAGAAGAAAATCTAGACTTGGTACAAGTGAATAATATAGTGATACAAGATTCAACAGTAACAAGTATTGAAAGACAACCCTTCTATGTAGTCATCATGTATTATCTTAAGAATGTCAAGTGTCTTGAAGTTATGTCAAACAATCAAAAGAGGAATCTTAGATTAAAATCTTAGAAGTACACCCTAGTTCAAGGAGATTTGTATTGGAAAGCCAGAAATGGTGTACTATTATTATGTTTAGATAAGAGCCAAGCTGAGAAAGTACTAGTTGAAATGAATGCTGGAGTATGTGGAGGGCATTTTTCTACTAATACTACTGCCTATAATATTTTGAGGGATGGATATTATTGGACTAGTATATTCAAGGATACTCATGCATTTTTTAGGAAACATGAACCTTGCCAAAGGTTCTCAAATAAATTAAAGTTCTCAAGTGCCCTGTTATTGAACCCAGTGAGTGCTGAAGCACCTTTTGCAATGTGGGGTATTGATTTTATTAGAGATTTTTTAGAAAAATCTAGTGGAGGACACAATTGGATACTTGTTGCCACTGATTATTTTACAAAATGGATTGAAGGCATTCCCACTAAGAAAGCAACTAGCAAAGTGGTTACTTATTTTTTATTAGAAAACATTTTGACCAGATTTGGTGTCCCTACCAAGATAGTGATGGATAATGCTATGTGTTTTAGATCTAATGAAATCAAGGAGTTCTGCAATGAATATAGGATCATAATGTCTTACTCTTCCCCATATCATCCTCAAGAAAATGGTCGAGAAGAATCTAGCAATAAAAGAATTTTGAATATTTTAAAGAAGACCTTGGAAAAGAACAAAAGAGCTTGGCACACAAAGTTAAAAATAGCTCTATGGGATAATAGAATAACAGTCAAGAAAGCCACAAGTAAATCACCTTTTGAACTTTTTTATGGTTTAAAGTCTAGAATGCCTATGAATAATTTGTTACCAATATACAAGTTTATTCAAGAAGAAGAGCTAAAAAATGTCTAACCCAGTGCATGATAGAATAATGCAATTAGCAGAGCTTGATGAAATTAGGAGAGAAGGTCAAAAAGAGAATATAAAATTGCAATAAAAAATGAAGTATCTCTTTGATAAGAGAGCGGGTAGCAGAAAATTTATACCTGGTGATCTAATACTCCAGTGGAATGTGAGAGTAGAGGATAAAGGGAAACACGAGAAGTTTGAATACTTATGGCTTGGTCCCTTTATTATTTCTTAGAGTTTTGGTAAAGATTCCTATATTTTGAAGGACATGGATGAAGAATAATTTTATTTTCCAGTGCATGGGCAGTTCTTGATGCATTTCTTCAGTTGAGAGATAAGAGTTTCATGCACAATAAATTTTGGTAAATATATGTAAATAAGTGTGTTTCTTTCTGTTGTGTGTTTCTTTTCTATAGTAGGTTAGTAAGTGTCTTTTGTGTGGTCTGCAACTAGAGATTTGTGGTTCTTGCATTAAACTTGCATTTAAGCATCCTCAGATCGAGCCACTCTAGGTTATTTTTCCAGTTTTGTAGTCTGGCTAAAAAAAATTTGAAGTTCTCAGTCATTTCCATGCTTAAAATTTGAAAATCTTGTCTAGACATTGTCAAAATCCCTCTGCAAGTAATAATATTCAAGCCAAAAATAAAGAAAGAGTGCAAAAACCCTAAGCCCTAGGTCAAATTCCATGCATATAAGAGAAAAAAAACCTAGTTCATTGAATTCATTTCTAATTTGTTGTTACTTTTTCAACAAACCCGGTCACTTAAGTCATGTGTTTATTTTATATATCATTTCACTTAAGTCGCAAAGTCTCATTATAATCTAAGAATATTGTTTTTCTTATCGAGACTTGGTGATTTCCTTTTAGTCGGGTTGTCTCTTTGAAAAGTGAATATTCCTCTAGTCTTTGTGAGATTGCACGCAAAGCGTAGATGCAGATCCTGATCCTACAATGGGCAGATAATCTCTTTTGAAAATTAGAGTTAAATAATTTCTTTAGCAACTACAAGATTTCTCAATCACGTTGTCTCAAAAGGTAATCAGAGTTGCAAATTTGGTTTAAAGGTTAAGTTTGAAATCTCATGCAGTCGCATTATCATGAAGAGAAAATTTAGTTAAGTCAAAAGATATGAGAATTAGGGATAATCGTTGATCAAAGTTAAGATCTGCAGTGGTTGCAAAGTCTCCATGAAAATTCTTGAGTTAAGAAAAGTATATGTGACTTAGAGTTTTCTCAGTCGCGGTGTCTCGCAGAGAAACTAAATTTAAGAAGGTGGTTAAAATCCTTTAAGTTGCAAGATATCTTTTAGAATCCATGGTTAAGTTAAAGCTAAAGAGATTAAGCGACTTCAATCAGATTAAAGTGAAATCTAGTGGCTGGCATTAAATCGGGAAGGAAACCATGAGTTAGCAAAATCTAAAGGCAAAAGTGAGATTAAATGGGTTGCAATGTCACGATAAGAACCATGGTTTTAAGAAGAGTTCAGTTAAGAATAAGTATGTTTTCAGCGAGAAGATCTGAGCCATATAAAGAAGAAGATATTGTGGATGACATGTTGTCACCATAGAAAGTCAAAATGTCAGCAAAGTTACAGAGATTCAGCGGTAATAATCCACATTTAGACACATCGCTAATCTTTTGAAGACATGAGTTAGTCGCGTAGTCTCCAAGTGAACCTGAGGTAAAGAGTTTCTTTCTGCGACATGGAGACTGCTTGAGTCATGAAGTCTTGAAGAAAACCACAGTCAAATGAAAATCAAATGAGATTATACACGAGATGTTAGATTAGAAGTAAGATCTGTAGTAGTCACAAAGTCTTAGCTGAAAATAAGAAAGTACATAAACTAAATGAGATGGTGGACAAGTGGAATGGTGACCATAACTGGGGTGATTTATATTGTCACCATAATTTCACATTAATTAGATTTTATGGCTATTCACAGTCACCACATATCCTTCCCTATAGAGTGCCACCAATAATTTCAATAATGGAGTTTATGTGGCAGCTCATGTTAACAAATAGAGAGCACCTAGCATCACATAGGAAGGGAAAATTCACTCCTATGCAGTTCATTGCCTCAGATTTTACAGTTGGAAAGAGGGCTTATGACCCTGTTAATAGATGGTTAAGGAATTATAGGATGAATTTTTCCTTATATAGATATATTGATACTGAAGGATTCATTGAGAGTGCCAAGAAACTCTTGACACCTACAATTCCTATCACCAAGAGGCATTAGCCTTGTGAAGAAGAAGATTTGATAAGAAATATTCTTGAAGAAGATGTGATTGCATCTAGATCAACTAAGTACCATGATCTGATGGAGTTGGAGTAGAAATTGAAGAGAAAAGGTATCCCATTTGGTGGATTTTTCCTAGGACTTCCCTACTTGCAGAAATTAGAAAAGATGATTGAGAATCATAGCTTGCTTAGCAATCAGATTGATGATAAGGACAGAGGGCCTAATAAGCAATCATCATCATATTATAGTAGTATATTCTCTATTGATAGTCCACCACCCCAATATAATCCACCTCAAAATGAGGAGAAAATCATTGATTTAACTGAAGCATAAGAAGCTGGGGTGAATGTAGAGCCCCCACAGAAGAAACAAAGAATAAAAGTAGGGGAGCCTTCTGTAGCAAAAATCCATAAGAAGAAAAAAGACAGAATTGGTTCCCTATTCACAAGGACCATTTTCTATGATCATCAAATGAGGAAGTTGATAAGAGAAGGAAAGAAAAAGAGAGAAGACACTGATGAAAATGTAGAGATGCCTCTCCTTCTATGCCAATACAAAAGAGAATTACAAAAGGAAGAGTTTCTAAAGGATGATGAGTTCATCAAAACAAAAGATTTTAAAGACTTCCTAATATGGGCAAAGCAAGAACAAGTTGCAGCACAACTAAAGTCACAAGGAGGAGAGGAAATTACCAGTGAATCATTAGAAGCCCTCCAAGAATATGATCCAAAGTCAGAAAGTTTGACTCCTAATGAAGCCAAAAAGCTTGTAAAGTCCAGTGGCATGCTCCTAGTAGAGGGATGGAACTTAGCCTCAGCATTTATAATAGATCAAATCAGGAGGCATTTTGATGTCAATTTTTCTATAGAGAAACATATAGGAGAGATGATAAAAGGGTGTGGATATGACTCTAAGTCTCAAGCCCTTGCAATGTGGTCTCTTGCTCCTAAGAACCAGAAGACATCACTTATAAATGTTAAGGAGAATATGGAGGGAGACAAGATAATTTGGTCAGTACACAATATAAGAAACCTAGAAATATCTCAGGCATTGACACATTTTTCTCACTTGAATGAGGCAAAGGCAGTACAGATGTCTGATAGAGATCAGAAATTATTTGATGAATCAAGTTTGATTGCTAAGGATTGGTGCAGGGAACCTCCCTTTTTGATGTTTTGGTGTGGTTTAGGGTTTTCTTAGGTGTTTATGTGTGTGTTGAAATATTTTCCAAGGGTTTGAATGCAATGACAAGTTGACTTCATGTTTGTAAGAGCCTTAGTGCTCATTAGGTGAATTAGGGTCACTTTGGGCTAATTTGGGAAAAGTTGATATTTTAATGAAATATGGGTTTAAGGGATATTTTAGGACCCTACATATCCTATCTAGGGTCATCAAAGTCAAACTCACTCATCTAGTTGACAAGGAAAGTCAAAATGCACAAAGTGCAAAAAGTTGCTAGCTACTTTTAAAGTTGCTCGAGCAACTTTTCCAAGAAATGGAAAAATGTAGTTAGATTGGTTTTAACTACTCCATGCTCAATATATGAGCATGGATTCAATTTTTTGGAATGGTGAATGATATTTTGGATTGCGACACTTATTTCTGACACCTCTGTACAGATGAATGTAACTGATTACTAGCATTCTACATTGTTTCTTAGCTACTGTACGGCTGTGTACGGATTGGCAGAGTAGATCAGGTCCCATGGGAATGGACTGATTTCAATTCTCTTTCATATGCATTAGATAGGTTTCTTTGAATTTCATTAGGTGTAAAGTTACATGTTTTTGAAGCTCACTAGTTTGTAAGTGATAGTACAATGCTATTTAGATAGAAATGGCTCTACACTAGAATCCCACCAGTGGAATTTCTTGAAACCATGGGGGAAGTAGGGTTAGAGTCTATAGATAGGTTTTTTTTTTCATTTCTTATAGTTGCAAAGGATCTCCTAGGCCAAATAGGAAGTCCTATGGCTGACTGGTGAATCCAGGTGAGCCAAGAAAGGGAGAAGAATAAATTTGAGAAAGCACTCATAACCTTTTGGGAAAGATAGTGGAATTTTTAGATGCCCTAGTTAGTCTCCTAAAATTATTCAAAGGTGGAAGGAGGTGAATCAAATATTGGCGATCATTTTGGTAATTTTTTATGCTGACTAGTCTAGGGGCCTAATTAATAGGCTAAAATCTAGGGCCTACAAGAAACTAGGGTTATGAGTGCTTCCAGAGGTCAAGGTTTTGGATTCTGACAGTGTTGGTTGATACCTTGAATATTTTCAAGGTCTTGTGTGTGTTCATTTAGGGATTTTTGGAGTAATAACCCTAAAAATATGAAAATAGACCTACTAGGAAATTGGCAATTAGGCCTCCTAGTGAAATATTAACCAATTGGATTGGTAGAGAGTCTTGAAGCATTGGGATGATTTCAGAATGACCTGGCATGGGTCCAGAAGATTGATAGGATTCTTGGTGAATGTGTGGAAAGATCCTAGGAAGAGGTTTGGCATTCTAGGGGGAGTTCTAGTGGAGAAAACTAGGTATTTGGTGGACTAATTAGATTATTCAAGCCTAGAAACTTTGAAATCTTCCAAAGACCAACTATACCTTGGAGGAGAAGTTGGAAGTGAGGGTCTTGGAGATCCTAATTGAGAGAAGATTCAACAAAGAACAACCATTGGATGGTTGGGCTAGACCAAGGAGCATCTTGGAGTGTGGAAGAACACTAGAGTACCAAACCCTCTGCATCAGAGTGGTATCAGAGCCATATTTTCTTGAAGGTTTTGTATGTCTGAAGTGGAAGAGAGTTAAGAGGTATAAAACATGCCTCCTAAGGCAATGAGTAGGGATACCATAGTGGAATTGGTTTAGGGCCTCTTGGAGAAGGCTAGTGTGTTTGAGACAAAGGGGAAAAAGAAGATCACTGAATGGGGAGATGAGAGTGATGGAGATGATGAAAGTCAGATAGAAGAGTCATCAAACAAAGAGAAGGAACCTGAGATGGATAAAGAAAAAAAGGTATTCTTAGATTCCTTTAAGTCCCTAAACAAGGATAGCATGGAACACATACCATATTACTATGGCTGCCTAAATGGAGAAGAGTTGTTGGATTGGCTTGAAGTCATTGACAACCAATTTGATTACAAAGAAATCTCTGAGGAGAAGAGGGTCAGCTATGCTAAGGCTAGACTCAAGGGATCTACATTGGTGTGGTGGAACATGATGTAGGATGATAGGGTAAGTAGTGGAAAGAAAAAGATTGGTTCTTGGGAGAGGATGAAAATCAGGTTGAGGGCACAATTATTTCCAACTGATTATGAAATCCTAATGTACCAAAAGTTGTAGAACTTAAGACAAAAGGAGATGATAGTGAGTGCTTACACTGAGGAGTTTCAAAAGTTGAGCCTAAGAGATGGAAGACAAGAAGAAGAAATGGAGAAGGTGTCAAGGCACCTTAATGGGTTGAGACAAGGGATACAAGATGAGATTAGCATGATGGCTCCTGATAGTATGCACAAATGTTTCCAATTGGCCTTAAGAGAAGAGGATAAGGCTAGGTGGAGGAATGACTTCCATCAAAGAGGAAGAGGTGGTAATAATAATAGAGGTTTTCAGAGAGGAAGGAGTAACTTTGGTAGGGTACAAAGTCCTAATAGACAAGAAGATAATCTGTCTATGGATAATAGTGGGGGAAATCAGTTTAGGGGATATTTTCAAAGAGGAGTGTTAGGAATAATATTCTACAAGACAATTGAGAGGGGGGGTGAATTAGTTGTGATATAGATTATTAAACTTTTTACTTTATAAACCAAATCTGCAAATGTAAATGATAACACGGTAATAGACAACACCATAACACAATATTTTTTGTTGAGGAAACCCTGTTAAAGGTAAAACTCCGATGGGAATTAACACCCACAAATAATGTACTAAGAGTATAGTATCCTTGTTAAAAGATATTAGCCTTGTTAGGAGCTTGTTACAACATTACAGTACACATTCCCTGTTAGGAGACAAACCCTATTACGAGTCAAAGGAAATATTAGGCTCACTACCAAGGCACACTGCCCAAAGAAGGTTAAATCCACCCTCAAGGATTTACAATTCGCACAAGTGTATAAATCAAATACACAATCAGAGAACTATCTTCTATAAATTGTATTTTCTTGATTAGTTCCAATGAAGTATCAACTCTACTTGCATCCAGCAGTCAACAAGATTCACAACTTCCACACATGCATTCTTCTCTGTTCTCTCTCACACTTCTCAACAAGAACTTATCTTTCATATATACCCTTACACAATAACTTATTAGGTCAGCCAGTTAAGCTTTCCTAATACATAATTAATTAGGTCAGCCAATTAAGGCTTTCCATCATATAAATAATTACATATCCCCTTGCTAAGATACACACGGTATCTAAGACAAGTATACAACATTTATAATCCATTACATATACTTCCAGATCTGCAATTCATGCTCACAATTAATTTCACATGCTACATGTTTGAAGTCGGCCAGGAAATAGGTCCTCCCTAGAATACATGCCATAGCTAATGTCATCAGTGTTTAATAAACAATTGAACTCAACCCATTAATCTAACATATGTCAGTTGTCCATTTGTAAGCTCACAAGTTCTAAAATATCTCTGCCAGAAAGATATACTCGAAACATAGAGACCTGCTCTGTCTAGAATCACAGTTGCAGTCCAGAAAACCAGTCTTCACAAAATGAAATGTAACATCCACATAATGTGACATAAATTCAAGTGACCTTAGGAATAAGGTTAGCATACATCCATCTTCATAAATCCAACTTTGATCATTCTGAATCATCTGTACACTCATTCCAGTTAAGTAGCCAGTATGTATTCTCCATAGAAATATATGTTGACATCAGTGACAAAACATGAATATCAATAGCATGATCAGTAATCAAAATAGATATCATCCAACAAGGAGGATACAGAGGAAGAGGGCCTCCTAGAGGAATATTTCAATTCCAAGGAAGATCCAATTAAGTCTTCACTGACAGGTGTTATAACTGCAACCAAGTGGGTCACACAATGGGCAGGTGTCTTGAAAATACTTCCTCATCTTCAATGGGCGATAGAAGGAATCAGTTGGTACAAGAGGATGACACACAAATTTTTACTTCTCCCATCTCCAAGGTAGGGCCAGTATTGGATGGAGAGAACTTTATGTTAAGGAGAACTTTTTTGAAAGTGCCTAGCACTATAGAGCCACCTCAAAGGAAGAACTTGTTTAAGACAACTTGTAGGTCTCATGGGAAGATCTGCTAAGTGATAGTGGACTTTGGATCCACTGAGAATATAGTATCCACAGAGATGGTGGACAAATTGAAACTAAGGAGGATACCTCATACCACACCCTATAAGGTTTCATGGTTGAATAAGGGTCAACAAATAGTGGTGGATGAACAAACTTTGGTGGAGTTTGAGATTGGAGAGTATAAGGACAAGGTCCTATGTGACATATTGCCTATGGATGTGTTTCATCTACTTCTAGGACATCCATGGTAGTATGATGTCAAAGCAATACATGATGGGGAAAAGAATAGTTATGTGATCACCAAGCTAGGTAAGAAGTTTCAGATGGATCATTTACCAGAGCCTAATGAGGAGAAACATGTGGGGACAAGTTTGATTTTATCAAGTGGGAAGGAGTTTCTAAAGGCCATGAAGAAGGAGAAAGGAGTCTATTGGGTAGTAGTGATAAAACCAAGGGAGGAGACAAAGGAGGAAGTCAGGTTGCCACTAGAGATACAAGCATTGTTGGAGAGATACCATGAAATAGTAGATAATGGTTTTACAAATGCATTACCACCTATGAGGGATGTGAGCCATCAGATTGACCTCATTCCTGGAGAAAAATTTCCAAACAATGCATCATATAAGATGACACCAAGTCAAAATGCAGAGATAGGAAAATAGATTCAAGATTTGTTGGATAAGGGGTTAGTAAGGAAGAGTTTTATCCCATGTGTTGTGCCAACAATACTTGCACCAAAGACGGATGGAAGATGGAGGATGTGTAAGGACTCTAGGGATATAAACAAGATCACAATCATATATAGATTCCCAATGCCCCGAATAGAAGATTTGATAGACAATTTAGGAGGTTCTTGCTACTTTTCAAAGGTGGATTTGAAGTCCAGATATCATTAGATAAGAGTGAGGCCTGGTGATGACTGGAAGACAACCTTAAAGACCAATGATGGGTTGTATGAGTGGCTAGTAATTCCCTTTGGCCTAAGTAATGCACCTAGCACATTCATGAGGCCCATGAATGAAGTGCTAGCAGAGTTCATTGGTAAGTTTGTAATAGTTTACCTTAATGATATTTTTATCTTTAGCATGTCCAAGGAGGAGTACATGAAGCATTTGGAGATGGTATTTAGGAAGCTACATCAATAGAAGTTGATGATAAATCAAGAAAAGTGTGAGTTTCTAAAAATTGGATTAGTTTACCTTGGTTTTGTGGTTGCTAATGGATGCATGAAGATGGATCTTGAAAAGGTTAAGTCAATATTGGAATGGTCTACACCTAGGTCCATAGGGGATGTTAGGATTTTCCATGGCTTGGCATCCTACTATAGGAAATTTGTGAGAAATTTTAGTAATGTGTGTACCCCTATTCTTAACACCATAAAAGGTGGAATCAAATGTAAGTTTGAATGGACTGTAGCAGCAAACCAAGGGTTTGAAATGTTAAAGAAAAGGATTGCAGAGCTACCTACTCTTAGGTTTCCCAACTTTGATCAACTCTTTGTGGTGGAGTGTGATGCAAGTAAGTTGGCTATTGGAGCAGTGCTAAGCCAAGAAGGACATCCTATGGCTTTCTTCTCTGAAAAGTTGAATGAGGCTAAACAAAAGTACTCCACCTATGATCTAGAGTTATATGCTAAGGTACAAGCCCTTAAGAAGTTGATACACTAGCTACTACCTAGGGAGTTTGTGGTCTACACTGATAACCATGCTCTTCATTTTCTGTATGGGCAAGAAAAACTGAATCAGAGACACTTGAAGTGGGTAGAATCCTTGTAGGCTTATACATTTTTCATAAAGCACAAGAAGGGGGGTTAGCAACAAATTTGCAGATGCTCTTAGCAGAAGAGTACTCACAATATAGGATATTTGATTTCAAAGTGTAGGGATGGGTGATTTGAAGGACCTCTACAAGGAGGACAAGGATTTTAGAGAAGCCTGTGAAGCATGTGTGAAGTTTTAGCAGGGTTTCAAAGTGGATTTTAGTGAGTTTGTGTTGTAGGAAGGCCTATTGTTTAAAGGTCACCTTATGTGTATTCCTCAATGCTCAATGGGGGAAACAATTGTGAAGGAGAAACACCAAGGAAGCTTGGGGGAAAACTTTGGAGTGGATAAGACTTTGGAGAAAGTGAATAGGCACTATTATTGGCCTAAGTTATAATCAGATGTGAGGAGATTTGTAGAACAATGTTATATTTGCTAGAGGGAAAAAGGACAAAGTAGCAACAGTGGGTTATACCAACCCCTATCCATACCTCAAAGGCCTTGGGAGTGTCTTAGTATGGACTTTATTTTGGGGTTACCAAAGACACCTAGGGGTCATGACAGTGTGTTTGTGGTGGTGGACCATTTTAGAAAAATGGCAAACTTCATTCCATGCAAGAAAACAAATGATGCTTCTCAAATTGCAGGTTTATTCTTTAGGGACATTGTGAGGATCCATGGCTTGCCCCTGAATATTGTAAGTGACAGAGATAGTAAGTTTGTGGGTCACTTTTGGAGGAACCTATGGAAGATGCTTGGAAAAAACTTGTCTTTCTCTTCAGCCTACCATCCACAATCAAATGGCCAAATGGAGTTAGTCCAAAAGTCACTTGGGAACTTGCTAAGGTGTATGACTAAACAACATGGTCAGTCATGGGATCATATCATAGGGAAGGAAAAATTTGCCTATAATGACTCCATTAATAGGATTATAGGGAATAGCCCCTTTGAGATAGTATATGGGGCCAATCCTAGAGGGATTTTAGAGCTAAGGAATCTCATTTTGAAGGACAAGAGAAGTGCACAAGGAGATTCATTTTCAAAATAGATGAAGGAGTTGCATGATCAAGTCAATAAGACTTTAAAAAAGAAAGTGGAGAAGTACAAATCCAAAGCTGATCAGACCAAGAGAGACTTGAAGTTCAAGGTTGGGGATCTAGTACTTGCCTATCTTAGGAAGGAGAGGCTACCCAAAGGCCAGCCAACTAAGCTACTCATGAAGAAGATAGGGCCACTGAATATTTTGCATAAGTATGGCAAGAATGCCTATGAAGTGGAGTTGCCTCCTAATATGGGGATTTTGCCCATTTTCAATGTTTGTGAATTGTACCCCTATAAGGAATCATCTCTACACACAGGTCAGTCTACACCTATAGATTTGGATGATGATGATTGGGTGAAAGATTTTCCTACCCCAATGCCACTAAAATTGGAAAGTGTCTTGGATTCTAAAGTGATAAAGAAGACAAGGAAGGGTAACTACAAGGAATAGCTCATCAAGTGGCAGGGACTATCTGAATCTGAGGCCACTTGGATTACCGAGCTAGACATTCTGAAACATGGGGTCACCATTGAAGACCTCCTAACTCAAGGGACTTGAGTTATTTTTTCTAGGGGAGTATGGTGCAGGGAACCTCCCTTTTTGATGTTTTTGTGTGGTTTAGGGTTGTCTTAGGTTTTTTTGTGTGTGTTGGAATAATTTCCAAGGGGTTGGATGCAATTAAAAGTTGACTTCGTGTTTGTAAGAGCCTTAGTGCTCATTAGGTGAATTAGGGTCACTTTGGGCTAATTTGGGAAAATTTGATATTTTAATGCAATATGGGTTTGAGGGATGTTTTAGGACCCTACATATCCTTTCTAGGGTCATCAAAGTCAAACTCACTCATCGAGTTGACAAGGAAAGTCAAAATGCACAAAGTGCAAAAACTTGCTAGCAACTTTGAAAGTTGCTCGAGCAACTTTTGCAAGAAATGGAAAAATGTAGTTAGATTGGTTTTAACTACCCCATGCTTGGTATATGAGAATGGATTAAATTTTTTGGAATGGTGAATGATATTTTGGATTGCAACACTTATTTCTGACACCTTTCTATGGATGAGTGTAACTGTTTACTAGCATTCTTCATTGTTTCTTTGCTACTGTACGGCTATGTATAGATTGGTAGAGCAGATCGGGTCCCATGGGAATGGAATGATTTCAATTCTCTTTCATATACATTAGATAGGTTTCTTTGAAGTTCATTATGTGTAAAGTTACAAGTTTTTGAAGGTCACTGGTTCGTAAGTGACAGTACAGTGCTATTTAAATAGAAATGGCTCTACCCTAGAATATCACCAGTGGAAATGACTGAAACCATGGGGGAAGTAGGTTTAGAGTCTATATAAAGATTTTTTGTTTCCTTTCTTGAAGTTGTAGAGGATCTCCTAGGAAAAATAGGAATCCATATGCCTGACTGGTGAATCCAGGTGAGCCAGGACAAGGAGAAGAACAAATTTGAGCAAGCACTCATAACCTTTTGGGAAAGACTTAGTGGAATTTTCAGATGCCCTAGTTAATATCCTAAAAGGATTTGAAGGTGGAAGGAGGTGAATCAAGTATTGGAGGTCATTTTGGTAATTATTTATGTTGACTGGTCTAGAGGCCTAATTAATAGGCTAAAATCTAGGACCTGCAAGAAACTAGGGTTATGAGTGCTTCCAGAGGTCAGGGTTTTCGATTCTAAAATTTTTGGTTGATACCTTTAATATTTTCAAGGTATTTTGTGGGCTCATTTGGGGAATTTTGGAGTAATAATCCTAAAAATGTGAAAATAGACCTACTAGGAAATTGGCAATTATGCCTCCTAGTGAAATATTAACCAATTGGAATGGTAGAGAGTCTTGAATTATTGGGATGAGTTCAGAATGACCTAGGATGGGTCGAGAAGATTTATAGGAGTCTTGGTGAATGTGTGGAAACATCCTAGGCAGAAGTTTGGAATTCTAGCGGGAGTTCTAGTGGAGAAAACTAGGTATTTGGTGGACTAATTAGATTAGTCAAGCCTAGAAACATTGAAATCTTCCAAAGAACAACAATAAATTGGAGGAGAAGTTGGAAGTGAGGGACTTAGAGATCCTGATTGAGCTAAGATTCAACAAAGAACAAGCATTGGATGGTTGGCCTAGACCAAGGAGCATCTTGGAGTGAGGAAAAACATTAGAGTACCAAACCCTCTACATCAAGGATAGGGAGTTAGGTCTAATGAAGATAAATTCAATGGAAAAGATAATTGCAGACCTAACTCATAAATTGCAAGAGATTCCTGAGGTTGTCCCTATAGTACCAAAAGAAGGAGAAGATGCTGAAATTAAAATAGAGGAAATAGAGTATGCTGCACCAAAAATAGAGCAGGGGATTAGTGAGCATAATAATGTTGTTTTAGGAGCATTAATGGAAACTTTGCAACATAGGATAGATGTTTTAAAAAATAAAGTGGATATAGTATATGGTTCTTATGGTAAATTACCAAGCCTACAAGTGGAAGTCAATAATTTGGTATCAATTGTGAACCCTTACTATGCAACATGGTTAGTGAGAACCAGATTATTTGAGAGGTTAGCATATTTGCAACCACTAAGATTAGATTTAACAGAGATAGTAACCCAGGTTGGGGAGGAGATAGAATAAATATTTTTGAGCCTAACTACAACAAATTTGTGCCATCAATAAGGTCAGAAGATAATCAAATCAAGCTACTAGGGGTATGGAGCTCAGAATTTGACACTGTATTACCTAGTAAAGAGGTATATGTTTCTGACAAGGGAGAATTAGATATGGAAAGATATAACAAGATCCTAGATCAACCCTTTAAGGAAAAAAAAAAGTTTAATAAATTCATAACAAATGTCAAGAGCATTACGGATGCAAGGTAGGAAAGGTAAAAAAAACAATTGGAGAATATTCAAAGCTTTGAATGGTCAAAGGAAGATGATGTCATAGCATGGGATGTTTTAACAAATACCAAGAAGAAAAATCTTGTCACTGTTGACCTAGATATTATTGATGAAGAGTAGAAGGACACATGGCACCTGCTCTTTGAGCACATGAAGGTTAGTCATCTTGAAGACTAGTGTAAATTAGCCTGTAATGGCGTTCACTAGGTCTTGCAACAAATATCAGAGGCTATCATGAACACATACAGACAAAGGTGCCAGTGATCACAAGAAGACAAAGATCAAATCAGATTTCATTCTTCATTTCTGTCCATCAACCGCTTGGTTCCTTCTTGTCTTTTGTCTTTTCTATAGTTTTAGGGTTAGGTCTTAAACTATCTAAAGCTTGTTGCATCCTTACTTATTAAGGACTCCATGTAATACCTACCCCTTTTTATGTCTGCATGTGTCAGTTTCTGATCTTTTTTAGACCATAGTATGTATGTGTTAGCTCTTTCAGGTGATTTTAAGGATATTCATGCGTTGCTTTTCAGTATGTTATTAATCCATTATTATCATGTTGTATCTTTTGTGTATATGTGATTTAAGGTTATTTAATGATGCTTATGTATATGTTAGGATTTCATTTTGATTATGGTTTCTGACAATACTGACCTTAGATTTATATGCACATGGATCATTGTATGTTTTCATTACTGTTTGATGTGCTTGGTATGGTATGGGACAAAGTCATAGTTACTTGCTTCGGCAAGATCCACATGATAACCTAGTCTCAACCATTGTTTGCCATATGATGTGTATGTATGTTCGTCTTGGCGATGACAGGTTTGCAGGTACCGGGCTACGTCTTCCCTAAATTGGCAAGAGTGAGCATGCCCTATCGCATTAACCTCAATGGTAAGAGAGGGGAGATAGTTTTCAGGTCCAAATCCTATCCTAAACCAAATTGTCCTAAGTTAGTGGACAAGTATCTATTTTGACTATCCCGACCGAATTTGTATAGTTGATAGGAATTCGTGTATCCCTTTCCTTGATCATGTTTGATGTTGCATGTTTTCGGTTTTAGGTGCTTGATGTGATTATGTGGGTGTTATATCATGTTATTTATTTAATTTAATATTATTGCAATTAATTATAAAATATAGGGTATTTAATTAATTGAAAATTAAATTAAATACCTATGTTTAATTGAAAGTTTAATTAAAGTGCAAATTGTTGAGTATTTATATTTAATTGAATAATTAATTGAATATTAGAGTAAATGAGCTTTTATGCTTAATTAAATAATTAAATATTTAGTTGCATGGATTATTGTGATGTAAATATTTAATTTATTTAAATTAATATTTTATTAATTACATGTGCAAGATTTGGTTGA